>CAUYRT010084546.1:0-25576 GCA_963574885.1 Lepilemur ruficaudatus
GTACAGGTGGCTCAGAAGCATAATTAATGACAACAAAAGCTAATAAGAGAAGTATCCCAAGAATGGATGGACAGGCACCACAGGTACTCACCAGCCAATTGGTATTAGCTGATCAACACCTAAGTGGACACACAGGAACAACATTTATTGGGTGTCGGGCAGACGGGAGGGGGGAGGAGGGGATGGGTATATACATACATAAGGAGTGCGATGTGCACCATCTGGGGGATGGTCAGGCTTGAGGCTCTGACTGGAGGGGGGAGGGGGGCAAGGGCAATGTACGTAACCTTTTAATAAAAAAAAAATAAAACTACAGGGTGAGGACAAAATAAAATATATTTAGGAAGATACTGAATGATGTGCTTCCCTAACACAAGTGAATAAAGAAAGGAAGACATTTGGAGCCCTGGGAATGGGGGACATATCACAAGATGGAGCAATGGGAATTCTCAGGATGACAGAAAAAGAAAATTCCCAGGTAATACCTGTGCAGAAGCTGTGAAGAGGAGCAGGAAAGCAGAGCAACACCTCCCAAAACTATCAAAAAAAAAATATCAAATTGATATATTGCCAAAATTTTAAACTACAATGAGAGGAATTTTATATATCCAGGAAAGTTGGGTGTGCATTCATAATAGGTACATAGAAATGATGCAAATGAACGAAAGAAGCAGTTATTAACTCAAAGGAAAACAAAAAATTGTATAAGACATTACATAATGCAAGCCCAGAAATAAACTCTCACATATATTGTCAAATGTTTTTTGACAAGGCTGCCAAGACCATTCAATAGGGAGAGGACAATGTTTTCAACACGTCGCACTAGGAAAACCGGATATTCATATGATAAAGAATCAAGTTGAATTCTTACCTTATACTGCATAGAAAAATTAGCTGAGAATGTGTCAAAGACCTAAATGCGAGAGCTAAAACTATGAAACTCTATCAAGAAAACATGGAGAAAAGGCTTCATGACGTTGGATTTGGCAATGGTTGCGGGGATGTGACACCAAAAGCACAGGTAACGAAAGCAAAAATAGACAAATGGGACTGCATCACAATTAAAAACTTCCGTGCATCAAAAGACACCATCAGAGTGAAAAGGCAACCCATGGAATGGGAGAAAATATTTTCATATAATATATCTGGTAAGGGATACATATCCAGAATATAAAAAGAAACTATGACTCAACAAGAAAAAAAAGAACAGTCTGATTAAGATATGGGCAAAGAATTTAATAGGCATTTCTCCAAAGATGACATATAAATGGCCAAAAAGTACATGAAAAGATGCCCCAAATCTCAAATCATTAGGAGAATGCAAATTAAAACTACAATGAGATACCACTTCATACCCACTAAAATGGCCATTGTATAAAAAAAAGTGTTGGAAAGGATGTGGAGAAACTGGAAATCCAGTGCATTGCTGGTGTGAACATAAAATGGTACAGTTGCTGTGGAAGACAGTCTAGTGGTTCCTCAAAATATTAAACATAGACTTACCATATGATCCAGCAATTCCTCTTTGTACATACTTAAAAGCAGAGATTTGAAGAGATATTTGCTCATCTATGTTCACAGTAGCGTTATTCACAATATCCAAAAGATAGAAACAATGCAAGTGTCCATCAACAGATGAATGGATAAGGAAGATATGTATATGTCTGCAATAGAATATTATTTAGACTTAAAAAGGGAGGAAATTCTGATGCATGCCACAACATGGGTGAATCTTGAAGATATTGTGGTATGTGAAGTAAGCCAGTCACAAGAAGACAAATATTTTATGATTCCATTTATATGAGCTACCTAGAGCAGTCAAATTCATAGAGACAAAAAGTAGAATGGCTTTTGGGGAGTTATAATTCGATGGCTACAGAGTGAATGTAGTTAATGCCACTGAACTTAAAAATGGTTACAATGGCAAATTTTATCTTATGTATATTTTACCACAATTTAAAAAATTATCAAAATACCGTGCTAAAACATCGAATAAACGTCTCAGCATGATTTCTTGCTAAATAAGCCTTAAAGAAACTATTCAATTTCTCTGTATCACATAATATCACAACATTTTTGTAGTTTTCAGTCTGCTTTCCAAATAAAATGAATATCGCCATTAAATAGAAATTACCCAAAACATTACACAGCTTAGCTAAGATGAAAATTTACATCTATATTATTAGATACATGTTGAATATTGGTTTTATCTTAAATTATATGCTTTTAGAAATTGGGGAAAGGGTAAATATGGTGTAAGAGAGTTAAGACTTTACTTCTAATATTAGGAAGCCGATAAACTATGTCTAAAACTGTAAATTTAAGAAATAGCAGTTCATGTATGTTATTTGTACAGATTGGGTCAAAAAGTTAAAAGATTTGGAAGTAATTTTTTCTGAGAAGTAGAGGAACAGAGTATGTCACTCACATTTTTTTCTTATAAACCTGATAGTATTATCTCATTTTTTAAAACCACACATGTATATTTTTGATAAAAATGAAAGTTAATGAAAAAACATGTATATATGGACATGCATACTCATAGATTGCTGACTAGCCCTGTTAACATGTATGTATTCTTGATCATAGGATGGAATTTGGACGTTTGTAAATTTTAATAATTATAAAGAATGTTATGATTTAAAAAGTCATTTTATGCTTAGTCTTCTTGAAGAAGCCAGCTTCCATGTTGTGAGGAAATCTCCCACACCCCTGTGGAGAGTCTACATGGTAAGTGGTCCTGCAGTCGGTACTGATCTGCAAGCCATCTGCGTGCCACCTTGGAATAGGATTCTCCAGGGCCAGCCAAGTCTTAAGATGATGCTGCTGTGGCCAACATCTCAGTACTCACTAGAGTTAGGACCACCCAGGTAAGTTGCTCTTAAATTCCTAACTCACAGAAACTATAAAAGACAATAAATGTTTATCACTGTTTTAAGTTGCTAAGTTTGGGGGTAAATTGTGATATAGTAACAGATAACTTATATAGATTCTGGAGGAAATTGAGGCTTAGAAAGATGCCAAGACCTGCCCATAGCGTCCTATCTAGTAAATAAGTGGTGGAGGCAAACGCTGAACCATATTCTCTGACCTCAGACTCAGAGTTCTTTTCATTTACAACACAGAAGTAGCCTCCTAGCCCCAAGAACAATGTGATGATCTTTTAGTATTTTCATTCCATTAGGTCAATTTTGATATAGGTAAGTTCATTCTAATAGGTTTTAGGTGCAAACACATAGACTTCTTAGAAATTATGACATGCAAATCAGATTCCAATTGCTAAACTCTGCATTCATATAGGGGTTCATATCTAAGATCACTATTCCTGAGTAAGAAAATATTGTAATTGTCAAATCTGGGAGAAGTTAAGTACCCTACACATGTACCAAGTTCTGATCTGGCCCACACACTGAGTCATTTCTTTTCTATATATTACCTTTCTTATTTAACTCCTGAGTTCTGCCTTTGAATGAAAAGTACATTAAAAATAGCATTCACACTGTAACATTGTAAAGAAATTATAGCTACTCATTTTTTCCATCAGTGCACTAAACATAGAAATAACTATTAACTTCTCGCCTTCATACTGTATCTGAGTAAGTATTTCAATTTGCCTTTCTCTTCATCTCACAGATTTTTAATTTTCTGTTTCATTTAAGGTCATTAAGGAGTCTTACTTAAAATGGGCAGAAAGGCTAGTGTTTAGTCATTTTTAATTTACTGTGACACACACTTTTGCTGACTTACTGAATGAACTAAGGTTATCAAAATGCATCGTCTGTGCTCCTTGATGCTTTCGGATTGCATTTCCATATGGATGCATTTTCCAGTAGAAGTCCTCCCGGGCACATAGTGCCCCTGTTAACTGAGTCATAGATTGCACAACCATTAGGAGGACTTACTAGCCTGATGTGGAAGTGCAGTGAGAGTTGAGATGAAAGATGAAGCCATTGCCAATAATTTAGGACTTTCCAGGGCAAAGATCACTGTTCTTGTCTTTCTGCCAGTCTCCCAGCCTACCATCCCAGAAAGCCTAACTCCTGGTTAGTCAGTTGCCTCAGCATCCTATAATCCACACTAGGCCATGCTAGGAAAACCTGTATTCATGTAGTTCAATAGGTATCTCCTGGGAGGCTGTGGCGACTACAGGACGGGTGCTTGGGGTTGGGCACAAACTTGAAACAGGAGGATGACTCACACGAATGCCTGGAAGGGCACTGAAGGGAGGAATGAGGTCCTTTTCATCCCACTTCCAACAGCTGGAACCCTGACCATGGGTCTGAAAACCATCTTGCATGTCATCTTCCTCCTCTCTCATTCATGTCAAAAGTCAGTGATAACTGGTCTATAGCCTAAACTCAGAGAAAGACAGACACTGTAGGATGCTCTCTAAAGAGAAATTCTCAACCCTTTTTTCTCTTGTCTTTTCTACAGTGGAGACTGGGCAAGCTAAATGTGCACATTCCCAGTTTCCTTTGACACTTGAGATGCTAAGTGGAGAAGCTTTGGCCACTGAGACCTAAGGAGGAGTCTTCGGAAGGGTGTTTGGAAAAGCTTTGGATTTCCTGATGCATGGGTTTGATGTGGTTGGCTCAGTTCTTTGCCTTTCTTCTTTGTCTTGCTTGGAATGTATGTGTATAGGGGGAGGAGCAGCAGTTTTCTTGTGGTCATGAGCTTAATGAATTCGCATGGCAGTGCAGACAGTAGAAAGAGCCAGAATCCTGATGATATCTTTCATCCCTGACACCATTGTTGGACTGCTTACGGTTGAACTTTGTGTTAGGCTGAAAAACAAACAAACCAAATTAACTATTTTTTAAGCTTTTGAGAATACTTGGGCATTCTATTCCTTAAAATCACTCCTAATGATACACCAATAAGTAGATTCATTTTGGTAGTTTAGTGTAGAGCAGCGATTCTCAACCTTGGTGTTAGTGTCATTTAGGCTGGATAATTTTTTGCTGTGGGGGACTGTCTGTTCATTGTAGGATGTTTGGCAGCGTCTCTGGCTAGGTGTTAGTAGCATGCCTCCACTTGTGACAACCGCAAATGTCTCCAGATATTGGTAAATATCCCCTGGGGGATACATCTACCTGCAGAGGAAGCAGAGGCATAATTAGATGGAGCTTGTACGGCTGCATGGGGCAGTCTTAGAAATGCAGATTGTCCACTTGTATCAGCCATGATGGGTTAGTAACAAAGGACTCCAAAATTTCAGTGACCTACAACAAAAAGGTTTGTCACTTGCTCAGTATGCTCTGTATCTGTAGTGGTTTGGCTGAGGTTTTGCTCCATATAATTTTCAGCTTAGGACCCAAGATGATGGAGCAGCTTCTATGTGAATATTTACAGTTACTCAGATAAAGGAAAAATAGCTCATGGCAAAGCAGGTGCTGGCCCTTAAAACTTTTGCCTTGAAGACACACGTGCCACTTCTGCTAATATTTCATGAACCAAAGCAAATCACAGAGCCCTGCCTTCATGCAATAGGGTGGGGAAATATCATCCTTCCAAAGGGAGGAACACCAAATACGGGTTTGGAAAAAGTAACACAATGTACTATACCATCTGAGAAAGGTAGACTCTTGAAAGGATGATACTAGTTAATGACAATTGTTCTTCCCAGACCTGCACTTAACTCTATTTGCTGGGCTGAGTGGCTTTCTCAGAAGAAGGGGTCAGAGTGCTTCTTGCCAGAAAAGGATAGAGAGGCATAGAGTTTTGGGAAACTCTAACCTCTGGAAAAAATGTGGAGGATAAAAATTAAAAAAAAATTTCGTTATTAACTCAGGAAAAGTCAGAGGGAGGCTGAATTAGTGTAGTGATAGAGTGCATAAATTCTGGAGTCAAACCACCTGTTTTCAAAGCAGAATCCACTGCTTTCTATCTTTCTGATAGTGGACAAGTTAATGAACTGAATCTCTCTTCATTCATCTGTAAAAGGAGGTAGATGATCCCATTTACCTCATAGCATTGTTTGAATATAATGCAAATGAAGTGATTAGAACAGCTGGCACCTGGAAAATAATCAATAAATGTCATATGGTCTAACATAAGCAGCAGTTCTGCGCAGCTCTTAGAATCACCATCTCTGTAGTGTATTTGGAAATGAAAGTTTTATGAAATCTGATCTCGATTACTCTATTGTACCACTCTTTCTTTTCTGAGTTGCAGTCTGTCTTAGCTTTAACTGTCATAACAAAACACCACAGGCTGGATGACTTAAACAATAGATATTTATTTTGCGTGATTCTGGAGGTTGGGAAGTCCAAGACCAAGGTGCTGGAAGATTCAGTTTTTGGTGAGGGCCCTTTTTCTGGTTTGCAGATAGCTGCCTTCTAGCTGTAGGCTCATATGGCCTTTCCTAGGTGCATGCTTTCATAGATGGCTCTTCTAGGGAGAGAGAGAGAGATCTCTTTCTCTCCGTATAAGCACACTAATCCCATCACGAAGGTCCCACCTTCCTGACACAATCAACTTCCAAAGGCCCTACCACCTAATACCATCACATTGGAGTTAGGGTTTCAACACATGAATTCTAGGAGGACATAAACATTCAGCCCGTAACACAGTCTCTAATCACTTCTCTTCAGCTGGGGCCCCGGAACTCAGGACTGCAGTCTCCTTGATGAGGCCAGGATGTGGGGTAGGAAGGAGGGAGGAAGTGGTGAGGAGCAAATGTGAATCACATCTCACCTCCTGTCCTTACTTCCCGCTGCACCACCCAGACACCCCATGCGATGGGTATGCGAGAAGCCATAGAAGGGTTGGGGCCCCATTAAAGGAAATTTACATGGAAAGACACTTAAAACTGTCCAAAGCAAAAAAAAAAATATATATATATATTCAAAGAGGGAGGCTTCAAAAAGTTAAAGCCTTCCCAGGTGTTCCTCTCCAGGACACATTCAAATTCTTGCCCTTACACACCTGATCTTGAGCCCATCCTCCTCTGTGAGAGCCTCTCTTCAGACCTCCTTGGGCAAATCTGCACTCCCTGCAGGAAGCCACCTGATCCACAGGGTTGTGCACACACTGGACCCATTTTTATCTTCACAGCAAAGCCCTGCACCAAGGCTGGGGATTTGGATAGAATCAGGCACTGCAGCTACAGCAGAATAGCTTTTACTGACCTTCGATTTCCCAAGTCCTGCAGAAAATCTGTGAGAGAGGGATGGTGGGGAGGAGTTCTGGCATTCTAAATCCAGTCCTTTTCAAGATCTATCCCCAGCGTAAGTTATAGACTTGAATTTTTGTTTCTGACTTTTCAGCAAGTAACATAGTGTCCGTGGGCACACACTCATTCATGCAGGGGACACACACAGACACACATCTGCCATGGACAGATACTGATTCTCTGGGAAGGGACACTGGGAATCCACTGGAGAATGAGAAATGTTTAGCTACCCCAACTCCCAACCCTGTGTGGGTATTAGCAAGGTTTCTCTCTTCCAGTGAACTTAGCATGTTCAATTATTATGCAAAGCAGAGTTAATTCCTTTTATTCATCTCGCTGCTTTCAAATAATTGTCTTTTGGAACTGACAGGAAGACAAAGAAAAAAGAAACAACAGTGCATTTCTGACTCTGTACATCTTAATGGCTATTTCCTTAGCTTGGCAAAACTGATGCTTTAGGTCTGTAAACATCTTAGATAAAACTATTTAATATTTCCTTCCTAGTCTCTGGTCCAAATAAAGGTGGGATGTGGACGGAGGTAGTTCTTCAAGTAACGTGACTACTATTATTATTAATAACTCCTAAGATGCTACACCAGTATTTTATCTGGCCCTAAATTGTTTATATATTCTTTCTTTCTTAGTTTACATTTTAAAACAACCACTCGACAAAGCTAACAGAGATGGTGCAGATGTCAAATGATATTGCCTGACTTTGCATGACAATATCTCATTTTATTCCCTAATTTAGTTTAATTCAAAACAGAACTAATGTCTGTGAAATAGCCAATACAGAGACCAGCTGGGAACCTAACTGGCAACACAAGCTCTACTCAGATTAACATTTCAAAAATGACACCATATGGTGGAGAGCTTTGGATATTGTGACAAAGAAACCAAATGAATGCTGGACATTGCAAACCATCATAGACTCTGTTGAGTCATGCACCGGAGTGAAAGGTGCATTAACTGGAATGATAGAATCTTCACTTGCTTTCTTAGCTAGTCCAAGAAACAAGCTGTTTTTACATAGTAGTTTAGTGGACATCTTTGTCATTTTATGGGAGAGCTAAGCGGATCTCTGATTTCAATGTGTTATTTTTGAATTATTATGAGCATTGAAATCGTCTTTCAGGAAACTATAGAAACGCACCATAGAAAGGTTTTGGTTGAAAAACCCAGACACATTCTAATGTTTTCACATACACCTAATCATTGAGAAAATGTTCTGAATTTTGTCAAACAAATTTTCCTTATTTTTTCTACTTGAAAAGTAAATGTAATCGGTATGTTTCTACTCATTTACCATTAAATCTTTCAAATGTTGTTTGTTAAAAGTTCAGAATCTATACAGGAGTCATTTTCAACCTTTTCCCATAAGATCTTGAAGGATTCTCCCATTATAACTAAGCCCTCTGCCTACTTCATGGTGGTGGAAGCTAGATCATCTTTCTGAAAGAAACTATGTTCGATTGTGCCAAATAAGAATAGACAGATAGATATAGAGATATACTAATAAAGTGCCATGTAGCTTACAAGTGAATTTTTGCAGATGGTGCATTTTTCGTTTGTTAAAAGTGATTTTTGAGTTTGCTATAAAGTTTTTAAGATTTGTTTTTGATTCTTAATGAAAACCATAGTGCCTAAATTTCTCAGTCTGAGTATTGTCTTTTGGTGACTTATTTTCTCTTCAAGCTTGTCCTTGATGTTAATAAAACTTCATATTTCTGGTATCAAAATGTTGGGAATTGATACGGGTTCTTCTGGGAGGGGATCCCAGCATACAGAGTACTTTGTATCTTCTCCCAAACCTTTCTAGGAAACACTCTGCTCAAAGAAAGGGGATAGTTTTTTTTTTTTTTTAAATCTGAACAATCCCCTGTGTTGCAAGGGTAATTTATTCCTGAAAAAATTCTTAAAGGAATAAATCGTCATAAGTCAAACATGTAATTACCAATAATTGAAGTGGGGAAGAATTTCATGTTTTGATTGGAAAGAATTATAGATTCATAGGAAGTTGCCAAAAAATGTATTGAGAGGTCTGGGATACCCTTCACCAAGTTTTCCCCAATAATAATGTTTTGCGTAACTATTACACAGCATCAAAACCAAGGAATTGACATTGGTATAATCTGTACACATATCCTCATGTGTGTGCATGTGTGTATGTGTATAGTTGTATGCAATCTTATCACGTGTAGGTCTGTGAAACAAGCACCACAATCCAGACACAAGGCTCTTCTGTCACCATAAGTTTCCCTCTTTGCCACACTCATCACCTTTCCTGCCAAACCTAACCCCTGGCAACCACAAATCTGTTTTCCATTTCTGTAATTTTTGTTATTTCAAGAATGTTATATAAATGAAATCCCACAGAATGTAACCTTTTGAGATTGACTTTTTTTCCATTTAGCATGACTTCCTTGAGATCCATCCGAATGTTTCATGTACCAATAGTTTGTTCCTTTTTACTGCTATGTACTATTCCATGGTGTGGAAGTCTCACTGTTTAACCATTCACTCACTAAAGGAAACTTGGATAATTCTAGGTTTTGTATATTGTGAATAAAGCTGTTATGAAGATTCATGTACAGGTTGTTGTGTGAATATTTTTATTTCTCTGGAATAAATACCTAAGTGCAATTGCCAGATCATATGGCAAGTACATATTTAATTTTTAATTTTGTAGGAAACTGCCAAATATTTTTTCCAGAGTGGCTGTATTATTTTGCATTTCCACCATCAATGCAAAAGTGATCCAGTTTCTTTGCATCCTTGGTAGCATTTGGTGTTATCCCTCTTTTTTTAAAAAAAATTTTAACCATTCTGGTAGGTATGTAGTGATATCTCATTTTGTTTTTATTTAGCATTTTTGTAATTGCTAATGATGTTGAACATATTTTCACATGCTTTTTTACTATCTGTATATCTTTTTCAATGAAATGTCTGTCCATATCTTTTGTCCATTTTTCAATTGGATTTTTTTTTTAGCTGTTCAGATTTAAGAGTTCTTTCTATATTCTAGATAGTACTCCTTCATCTGACACATGATTTGAAAGTATTTTATTTCTGTCTGTAGCTTGCATTTTTATCCTAACAGTGCCTTTTTCAGAACAAAAATTTTAAATTTTGATGAATTCCAACTTATTAATTTTTTTCTTTTATGAATTGCATGATTGGTGTCAAGTCTGAGAACTCTTTGCTTAGCTCTAGGTCCTGAAGGTTTTCTCCTATGCTTTTTTCTAAAAGTTTTATAGTTTTACATTTTACACTTAGGTTAGTGATCCATTTTGTGTTACTTTTTGTATATATCAGGTTTAAATGGTCCTTCCTTCCTTCCTTCCTTCCTTCCTTCCTTCCTTCCTTCCTTCCTTCCTTCCTTCCTCCCGTCCTTCCTTCCTTCCTTCCTTCTTCCTTCTCTTATTGGTATGGATGTCCAATTGCTCCAGAATCATTTGTTGAAAAGGTTTTCTTTCCTCCATTGAATAGCTTTTGCATTTTTGTTAAAAGTCAGTTGGACATATTTGTGTGGGTCATTTCTGCTTCTGTATTCTGTTCCCTTGATCCACGTGTCTTTGCCTTCCCCAGTGCCAACTGTCTTGATTAGTGCAGCTATATAATAAGACCTAGCATTGGGTAGAGTGACTCCTTTTAAATTATTCACCTTTTGCAAAATTGTGTTAGTTATTCTAGAATTTTCTCTTTGCTTTTTCATATGAGTTGTAGAATAAGATGTCTATGCCTACAAAAATTCTTGCTGGAATTTTGATAGACATTCTGCTAAATCTATAGATCCATTTGGGGAGAAGTGACAACTTCAGTGTGTTGAATTTTTCAATGTATGAGTGATATGTCTCTCTATTTAGATTTTCTTTGTTTTTGTTCATCAGCATTTTCTAATTTTCAGCATTCAGATCCTGCACCTTTTTTGTTAGATTATGTATTTTTGAGTCCTCAAATTGACATCCGCTTAAACTGAAACAACACAGTATCCCATTAAATTAGGCACAACTATTTTAATAGTTGTTAAACGAAATTATAATAGACCCTGGCAAGGTGTTTGCCCTTCATTAATTAGAAAATAGTTGTTTATCTCCTCTTTTTAAGCAATTTTGTAGCTCTTATTACAGTATACTTAGGACTACACTCAAAAGCAAAATATCCCAGTTCTGCCACTTGCTAACTCTATAATTTCAGATAAATTGCTTAATTAATCTGTACCTCAGATTCTTCATCAGAAAAATGGGGATAATAATAGTGCTTATCTCTTAGGATTGTGTGAGGATTAATAAATTAATATGTGTAAAATGCTTAGCACAGTGCCTCACACATTGTCAATGCTCAAAAAATTTGTTATATATTAATATTCTTATTACTATTGTGGGATAATAGTGCAATTCAAACTTTACTGCAGAGCAAATAAACTTGTAACACCAATAAACCAACTCAAGGACAAAGGAAAGCAGTGAAGCAATGCAAATGACATCATACTAACTAGACATGTTGACATCATAAATGTCATAATACCTGGGATTATTTCTGCTGGTATAAATTAGCAAATGATGAGTTTCCTGAGAGGAGAATTTAATGCAATATGAGCTAACCATATCTGCAAAGATGACTGCATGTGGCACAGGAGGTAAAGGGAATTCAAATTGGTCTCTGTTAATGGGAAGTCATACCTCCCAAGCCAAAGGAAGGAGTATTACATGAAATGCTTCATAAATTTGAATTCTCATAACCCGAATCAGTTCATCTTGGATCATAACTGTATTCATAGTTCACTTCACCTGGTACTTGTAAAATTGATTTCAGGCTTTAAATATTCCCCTCCTTTATCATTTTTCCTTTTGAGTTATGGTTCTCTATTATGGTTACTAGCTCCCTAGGCAGTGGTTACCATAAAAATGTGGAATTCTAAGAACTTTGGGAGCTTTGTTGCTTCACTAATGTTGGGGTGTCTACAAATGAATGTCTTCTGATTTCTGTTGTTAAGTCTGGGCTTAAAGCCCTGGGTGATCATTCTCCTCTCAACAGCATGGTTGGGACTTCCCCAACCTTCAAACTCAGATTTATTTTTATTAAGTCTTCATTGTCAAACTGACATAGCCCCTACCCAGCATGAACAATAGCATTCTGAGAATATCTTACATACTTTTATACATCAATTTATCATCTCTTTAATACTCAGGAAAGATAAACACCCAATTCTCCATGGTTTGATCTCCCTCCTTAACATTCGTTATAGCGAACCACCCTGTGTCCTGCCAGAAAGGCTTAAATTGATTTCTGCTTGTACGTCCCAGCTGGGGCTCCTGGCTTCGTGTCAGTCCCCAGGCCTACAGATGAGCTGGATATATTTTGAATGCAGCTGTAGACCTTTTGAAAGAGCATAAGCCGAAATGAGTTCATAATCCCTGGAATGCATGCTCTATGTAGGCTTTTCAATTTGTTTTTGGAAAAATCCCAGAGCTGGCAATTTCAGATAGAGTTTCACTGGCCTTGACCCTACTGTATCGGGGTGGGAAGATTTTTGTTTCTTTGTCCATCTGCTGGACTCTCTGTTGCCTTTGTAACGTTTTGGTTATATTTCTGACTATTATAGAAAGAGAGAAAGCTACATATCCTCGGTGGAAGGTTTTTAGACTCAGAACAGGCACACCCAACATATGCTAGTAGAAGTTTGTTAAAATGGAGGATGTATGAGATACATCTACTCGGACTCACACTGTTCTTAGGAGGGAACAGTAAGTTTGAGACTCAAGAATGGATGACTGGGTTTTAGAGGAAGGCGCATGTGACACGTAATTATCAGAAGTGATCTATTTTGTCTCATAAAATATTGGCTAGTCTGTCCTTATGTTTGTTGACACAGCATTTGTTGTAATATACGTTTAATATATCAATAACGTAAATTTTGTAAACTGCATTAGCTTGATAGGGATGTAGAAACATACTTTCAAATAGCACAAAGAGTTGGAAAATGGAATTAATTCATAATGAAGCAACAGTGGTCCAAATATGACAGACATCAGTGATTCTCTCATAAAAGATACTTTATCTTACTTTGACAAGCATGGAAATTCTCTTTATATGGAATTCTAAACTTACAGAATTACTGAAATATGAAATAATTCATTTTGCGTAATTTGGGATGAGGCTACCAAGAAGCTATAACATGTTTTATCTCTTCCTTTTTCCTTTCCTCTACAAAAAGAGGGAAATAAGATGGCTTTTGCAAGCTTAAAGTTTAAAATCAATGCCTTATGGATCTCAGGAGAGCTGGGCAACATGAGGAAAAGAGTTAGAACCATCTCCAGGCTGGTGAGACAGGTGTGAATCTGGCAAGCTGTGGAATTACAGTAGGAGAATTAGAGGCAGGTGTGGACAGGGCCCATCCAACCTCACCTGGGGGAGAAATGTCCTGGCTCGTGCACTCAAACGTCGTGTTTTCTTTGGCAGAGCTAACCCAATGTTACATAAAGAGGCCTTAACTGTCTTGTGTTGAGTCATTTCTTAAGATACTGTCTCCCTTAATTCTGAGTCCTTAATTCCCCAGCAACCTTCTCAATAACTTGACTTCCAATATCAGCCATTTGTTTACAGGAAATGAATGTGCTGATTGGAACTGTATGATCATGCAGTCTCCTGCAGGGTTGCATTTCTCCCTGTAATTCAATGACTTACCATTCTGCTTATAATTTGATTTCCCTCATTAATTCAATAGATATATATCAATTGTCTGCTATGTATCACTGGCTTAGTGAGGGAGAAAAGCAATACTTTGCAGATGTGAATGGTGCCGTCTACTTGACAGCAGAATTTCTCATTGTGAGTTAATAATTGGGCATGGTGCTGTGTATGTGCAGTTGAGTATTTGTGTGTTTGATTAATCATGTGAGCCTGTCCCTGTGAGACAGAATTCCTCTTGATGGGACTGGGACAACAATCTCAGGTTTCTGAGCCTGTAAGTTGCTTTTGCCAAGGGACACTTTCCATTGTGAGTGATCTAAACAGCCAACCGGGTGGCTTTGCCTTTATGTGCTCCTTGCGGCACAGCATTTGGACTTCGTTCTTGTATCAGACTTATTAGGAACTCTCTGCCAGCAAAGCAATTCTTCTATGGTACCTAAGAGGACACAGCAGACCTTGGATAAGGATTGCTGCTGGAGACTTTGTTCTCTGTTCAGCAGTCCCGGCCCACAGCATCAGACATAGGACTAGCAGAGAGTTCTCTTATTTGAACAAAGAACTCAAGTAAACCATAGGAACAACTCCCAATCAAGAAGCAGGCAGCTAGTGACAGGATAAGAAGCCTTTGCAATTTTTTTCCAGGTCGCGTTTACCTTAATATTGAAGGATTGTTCATTTGGCATAACATGGCAATCCCCTGGCCCTACCCCTGGAAAAAACAGCAGTCATTTCCTCAGCAATAGCTGCTTGGCAAGGACGCTGAGAGTCCTTGGTGTTCCTTATTTTCTACAAATGAGCTAGGAGAGTGAGTGTGGGGTTCAACTTTTCTCTATCCTTGCTGTGAGATCCGGATGAGGCCGTGTCTCGGTTTTCTCATTTTTCAATGAGAGTGTTGGGATAGATAACAGTGATTCTCAGATTATTTTTAGCAGCATAATTCTTTCTATAAAAAGATTCTTACACAGAATCTCAAAACATAAAACAGATAAACAAGAGTTGTTCACATTATCGCAGGGATGGAGGAGCTCTGAGCCCCGTTGGCTTGCTCACTCCCTTGTTCCCCCGACCTACGCGGCACCCCGGAGTCGGCTCCCTAGTAGGGATTTAGTTCACTTTGAAAATCACTGGACTAGATGGTCTCTGAAATGCCTCCCCACATCCAAGGATCTAAAACTCTACTTATCACTTCCCTTTAATTTTCCAGACAACATATCAGCATCTACTGATCTATCTATCTATGTCTCTGGAATCAGAATGCCTGGGTTTATGTTCTAATCCTGCCACTTAGCTGGCTCTGTAACCCAGGGCAAGTTAATTAACCTCTCTGTGCCTCCATCCTCATGAAAAGGTGGAGAATACTATCTACCTCTAAACATGGCCATATGAATTACCTATGTAAATGTGCTAAATACAATGTAAAAACTCAACAAATTCTAGCCATTATTGTTATTATAATCTGGGAAAGCCTCTGAAATTTACAGTGAATTTACAATGTACATCAAGAGTGGAAGGAGAGCTGGACTCAGTGGCATGTGCCTGTAGTCCCGGGAGGCTGAGGTGGGAGGATGGTGCATTCCAGCACAAGGTGGCTGGGCCATTCTCCCTCAAAAACACATCCCAGATGCTGGCGCTTAGGAGCTGAAGTGGAAGACAGCCAGGCTAAGGAGCAGCCCTAAGAAGGCAAAGATAGGGCGGGGCAGGGTGCTTGTTAAGCAGAGGTTGGGAGCAGGTTCTTCTAACGCTGCTGACCATGGCAACAGGAGGAGACTATGGCTGCAGTCAGGATAATGCCCAGGATGCATATTCACATAACTTGTATACTCCACTGGCTTTTCTCCCCAGCTGACACTCAAGAGCTTCAAGCCCTTTGAAAGTTCAACCCGATATATATTTTTTATAAGTACTCTGGAAGTGTGGGTTAGATGAGCTCATGCATATCAGCATTTATTTTGTCTTCTACTTCCCTGTCTCCAACTGACTTCTCTGGAAGCTAGGTGGTCAGCTGGGTGCTGCTGTGCCTTCTGCCGGCAATGCTGAGCCGGTGGGCACAGCCAGGGGGGTAGTGTCAAGGCCGCCATGACTCAGCCCTGTCTGGTGCTAGAGCCCACAAGGCAGGAAAGCAGTGTGATCTTATCTTCTTGGATGAAGAGGGGGCCAAAGCCTCTCTCCCCATCTCTCTTATGCTCCATGAGAGGGGCCTGGCCCCAAAATGACCACATTGCCATGGAGTCCTGATGCCAGCAAAGAACCCAACTGCCTAGATTGGGGTCTCCCTTCCTGCCATCTCCACATCTTTTAACCTCACCATAGAGCCAGATGCCATCTTGAGAGTGGCAGAGGAAGAGAGAAATCTGAAAGACTGCTTACTTAAAAGGGACTGTTTAAATGGGAAGAATGGGATCTGCTGTAAGATGGTAAATTTCAGACACATATTCCCACCTTTTCCTGCATCCTACAATCACTCCATTGGGTGTCTAAGTCCTCTCCTTCTGTTTTAGGGACTTAAGAGTGTTCAGGAGCATTGAGTGGTGGGTTGCCTACACAGGAGATTTTGGAAGTGGGGTGGTAGCTGGGCACTAAGTATTTTTAACCGCACACACGCTGCGAGAAGAGCTGACTCGGCAGCTGTAGGTGGTTCTCCCTGATTGCTGCCAAAGGGACAGGTTGGTGCTGAGTCAGCTTCCCACATACAGGCTGTACTTTCAGTTTTGTAGGAAATATTTTCTAGATCATGAGTTGTGGATGCCATAAGAAATACTGGAGCGATGACCACTTTTTTGAAGCCCACATGAAAGAAGTCCAGCAGACATTTTCATGCAGTGTTTGCAGAGTCATTGTTCTGACAGATGACGTCTGCCCTGCACCTGCAGAGAACTAGAAGCAGCAGGGAGGAGTCCATCCTCCCCACTCCCCAGTAGTGCCTGGGGCATCATTTTCCCTGAAGTCCTCCAGGGAAGCCTTGAGCGATCTGTAATTGATCCCATCCCCTTCATTTCCTGTGACCAGCATGTTACAAACCTTCTCAGATATCACTGTGAAAGTCTTTCCCATCTACCCCACATTACACATTTCCCACTTTATACCTCAACCTTTGCCTCTTTGTTCCCTCGTTGACATTATGTGGTCCTCCTCCAAACCATTTGACAAATTGCTGGGAACGTAACATCCCATTTCATTATCCCACTCGATATCCACGTGATCTGCCCCAACCTCCTCTCCTGCCTCCGTAGTCAGGAACTAACCAAGAGCTGAACAGGTTTTAAATGCAGGACGCATCATCAAACGAGTGTCCTCATTTGGAAACTTGAGAGGCTGGCAATTTCCATACCAAGCCCACACTAAGCCCCTCTACAGCCTTCATTCATTTCCTTGTATTATTTGTGCTTTGAGGTAAAGTTCACATCTCACATACAGCCCCTGACCACTACACCCCACAACCATAGTCAGTGTGATCTACTCACTGCCCACGCCACGAGCAAATCTCCTTTGTGATCCTTCGCTTGTCAGGACCTCCCTTGCTCTCTGCCTGTTCACATCAACTCGCATTCCTCCCCTGCCCACGAAGCCTTTCTTCCATGACCACTGTAGGCTTCATAGAGTTTTCTTTTTCCTCTGAATTTTTATAAATGGTAACTTGAGTGGTGCAGATGAATTACAATGGTACCTTCATGCTTCATTCCATACTAAAGATGTTCTTATCCCCCATCCCTCTTTACCGGGCAGAATGCGGAGAGTAATCACTGTCTCTTGTCTGTTTCCACTGCCTTGGGTATCCATCCCTTTCCCCCAGATATCAGTGCTAGCAATTCTATCAGGGACAGGATCTCTGCTTACATCTCATGCTTACCTTGTGTCCCCACACCTTCCAACGTCTTGTGCTGCCTGGGGTGGGTGCTTTGTAAATACTTACTGATTGACTAATGAATTAATTCTGGTATGTAGCCATGCTTGACATGATACCATCATGTGGAACATACGATCAATTCCAGAATTATAAGGTAAAGTGAAGTAACTGCTTGCTTGGAAGACACAACATATATTTCAGGACTGAGTGATGCGCATCTTCAGATAATAATGATTTCCACTAATATTTTCAGAGTGTTTATTAAGCACATATTGCCCAGCACAATTCTAGATATCTTTTTCTGTGAGGTAGATACTATTGTTTTATTATCCCTCCTTTATAGACAAGGAAACTGAGGCCCAGCTATTAATTGTAGAATCAGAATTTGAACCCATGAAGTCTGGCTTTATGCTCTTAACTACCATATGAACGTCATCGGGTTGTCGGAACATCGTGGTGCATAGCAATCAGAAGGAGCACTGAGAAAAGTCTCCAAGAAGTCTGCACAAGGTTTTTCTGACAGGCTTGGCAATGACTAAGTCAAAGGCCAATTTTTATGTGTCTCACGTGTGAAAAAGACTGTGGCCATCACTTTTTTAAACTACTGATAAGCTCTTGAAGACACAGACACGCATGTCATAACAATCACAACAGTACTGGCAACTCCAAAATACAAGGGCAGTGCAAGATACAAATTTGATGACACACAGACTTTCAGAGATTTGTTTCTGTTCACGTGAATTAACATGTAAGACACATATTTTCCAAATATTATGTTAGTTTTTCTGTAAAGGGCCAGATAGTAAATGTTCTATGCTTTATGGGCCACAAGGTCTCTGTCACAACTACTTGGCCCCTGCAGTGAGAAAGGAGCCAGAAACAATACGTAAATAAATGGACATTGCTGTGTTCCAATGAAGTCTCTTTTGGCTGACCTCAAACTCGTCGGCTCAAGCCTCAGCCTCCCAAGTAGCTGGGACTACAGGTGCATGTCACTGTGCCCAGTTCAATACAATCTTATTAACAAAAATAGGCGGTGGGCTGAGTTTGGTCTGTGGGCCATAATTTCCTGACCCCTGGTTTAGATAAATATTTTCTGTCCCATCAGGTTACTGTGGGGATTGGGCAGGATCGAATCCACATCTTTCAAATTAGTCCCTCTGCACCTCTGTTAAGAACCACTGAATAATAGAACTGAATCATTTTTTAATTTCTCTGTCAGGCTTTCATTATTCCTCTCATCCCTGGATTTTTTTAAAAAAGTGTTTCTTAGACATTAAGTCCATTACGGACTCTAAAAGCAAGAGCAAACTTGCTGCTTTGTACGTTGCTGCACATGCATTGACTTTTGAGGAGGGCACAAGTGTTCAATTTTAGTCTCTTGTAATTTAAAACTGCTCATAACGGATGCTTCAGGTCTATTTCCAGCTCTTAGTTCTCAAATATCCTGGGGCATGAAGGGGAAGACACAGGAAAAGGAAATAAGGGAAGTCAGAGAAAGAGAGTGAAGAGAAGATAGAGCAAGGGACTCTGAGAAGAGCAGACATACTTACGGCATTCTTCAGACTCAGGCTGCTCTAATATAGAGCAATCCATGAAAGCCCTGCCATGAATCGCATAGAAATTCAACAGCCTCGTGTAATAAACACACACAAAATATTGACCATAAGTAGGTGATTATCTAGAACAATGGAACCAACAACCATTAAATATTCTACGTATTCTAAAGTGCTACGTATAGCACTAACGCATGGGCTTTCCTTTAATATGCTGCAGTTTCAGAATGAAAGTATGTAAAGAAATTTTTATTTGGTTTCTGTTTGCATTAATAACTTCTTCCCTTCAAATGAAGGTAGTGGAACATTTCTCTTGACTATGGAACAGTTGCTGATAAGACAACGGCGAGTCTTCATCTGATCCTTCTGCGTACAGAGGTGAGTATGAGGAATGCCATGCCCAGGAATGTGATCCAGCTCGAGGGCTAGAAAAGGGACATTTTAGATGCTCTGGCCAGGCGTTCGTGTAACCAGAAGATGATTATTAGGGGCAGCTGACTCAGTGGCACGAAAAGGCTTTGTGTTTCCTGTGCTTGATCTCCGGGCATGATAAGAAGGAGAGGGAGTCATGGGAAATCACACATTCTGAAGAATAAGTTTGGTGTGCATATAAGAAACTATTTTTAAAATATGGATTGAAATTGTAATTTTCTGAAAATTCCCTGATAACGTTGGTGGAAAATTGACGTATGTGTATCCATCAATGCTTCCTTGCTGGGTAACCAGGAAGAATGAGAGGGTGAGCTGGGCCTGTGGGAGGGACAACCCCTTGACCCCACCTCCTCCTCCACTGCGGTGTTATTTGTGGCTAGATGCCAGGTTGGACACGCTACTGCTGCAGGTGTCTTATGGCTTGATCCTAAAGTAAAATAAACACTTATGGTCAGGCAGTGGATTGCTCCTAAAAGGGTAGCTATAGACCTGTGATTTAAAGGTTTGAAAAAAGAGCCTATCTCAGAAGAGAGAAGGAAAAAGAAAAAAAGCCAGGAGACTAAGATTAATATGGATGGCTTTCCATGGGATTCATCTGAGAAGGGTTTAACTTTTCTTGTTTTTTTTTTTTTACTTTTCCCATGAACTCTGGGAATAACCATATTTAATTAAAGATTTTAAAGTTGTTTTCCTATATTGGATTTGACTTTACTTGCAACCCTTGTACAGTGAGTTTCTCCTGTATCTTGTGATGTGGGTGGTGCTGGAATGAAGTGAAGTCATATTAGAGGACCCCTCCCAGGGCGCCCGCACAGCAGGGTGGATAGAAGAACTCTGGGAGGTGAGGCGTGGGAGTCCTTGATGGAGCTGAAACCCATCGGTGTGTGGGAGAAGAAACAGGGAAAACAGCTGCCAATTGAATGATATAGAAGCAGATGCAAGATCCAAAACAATCTTCTCAAGATGAAAACAAATATTGCTCCCAAAATCAGAGAATCAAAGCAAGGTTCTATGCTGATTCACTTGGCACCAATGTCTCACTCCTACAGATTGCCTGAAATAAAACATTTTAAGAACTCTGATGCCGTGAGAAATTATCAGATGCATCTGGCTATAAATGCACAAATATTTCTTTGCATTGGGCCTTTCAAATTGTCTTCAATATTTGCTAAAAGCAACTACTTAAGCCATGCATCCTCTCCTACCTAATGTGGCAATGAAATTCCCCAATTGGACTTGGATTGTTGCTACTGTTGGCTGATTAAAACAGAATGGCATGCAGTGGCAATGTAAGTATTGGGTTTTCTCCTTTGTATTCAGATGGACAATTCTAAGTCATTGCACTAGTACCATTCTTACTCCTTCCATATTTCTCCCTTGCATTACTTTCTGCCTGGCTTAAACAAGAAGGAGCCACTCTTCAGCTCAGCTTCCGGAAATGAGAGTGGGAATGGGCAGATGGAGGGAGGTGGGTGAGTTAGATTAAACACCTTAACTAATATTAAGCAGGCAGCATGGGCTTTAAAATCAGATAGACATATGATACTAGGCAAGATAACTCTCTAAGCCTCAATTCCTTATCAGTAAAAGAGAAGATAATAATGGAACCTTCTTATTAGGGTTGCTGTAAAAAATTATATGAAAAATGCATAAAAAACATTTAGGACAATCCCTGGGTCATGGTAAGCACTCAATAAGTGCTCTTTATTCAATAGATACTTCTTGAATATCCAAATATTAAAGCTGATCAACATAACAATTTGAAAGATTCTATCACCATTTCCAATGGGAATAATTTGAATTCTGATTTCCTGTTTCTGACGCAGGGTAGGAGAAGTGATGTCCTCTCCTTTGCTCCCGATTAGCATCTATATGAGTGGATTTTATGTAAATGAGACATTTGCATTCATAGTGACTGGGGAAATGAGTTCTAAATCGTGTGCACTATTTGGCACCTCATTTTCTTATTTTTTAGTGTTGCACTAATGCCTACATCAATGCACCTGGGTCTTCATGTCTGACTGAACCAAAGTTATTAAACAAATATGTGAACTGCCTCTTTTCAAATTAATGACATATGCTTCCACTCTTTATGTTTTGGACAAGTAATCAAAATTGCCAATTCAGCTATGGGCAATTCCCTATTTAAGTGAAATCTCACCACTTGCATACTTACCTTTCCAAATTGCCAGTTCACTAGTACGAGGAACAGAGGGGAAAACTTGCTGAGGCTGGTGCTGTCATGAGCTTTTCATTTCAGTGTAATTATGTGTATTTAATTAAAAAATTAAATATATTTGGATAATTTGTTGGGATATTTCCCTTGCCTGGTATGTCCCTTGCCAGTCTCACTTATAACAACAACAACAGCAACAATCTTTATGGAGCACTTACCCTGTGCTAAACATTGTTTGAAGTCCTTTACATGATTTAGCCAAATTTAACCTAGCACCCCCTTGATATGGCAGTTGCTATTTAATCCTGCTTTTACCAGTGACAAAGTCAAAGGTCAGTAATGTTAAGGAACCTGTTCAAGGCCACACGCCTACTAAGTGGCAGAGCAGAGATTGAAGCCAGGAAGTTTGTTCCAGAGTTTATACTCTTAAAAACTAGACTGTGCTGTCTCTCCATTTAGTTTAATCTCAAACTTTCTTAAAGGCTCAGCTCACCATCACTTCTTTCTGATCTATTTCCCTGCCCAAACTTGTACTTCCTCTTCCCTAATTCCTATAGCATTATTTCATTTGTGTCATTCATTTGTCATTTAGGGACTCTACCTATCATTGTTGATTAACTGTCTGGAGTTAGGTCCTGTCTGATTGGAACTCCACATATCATGCTTATTAGATGTTTTCCTTAAAGAAGGTGGTGATGGCAAAAAAAAAAAATGTTCACTTTGACAATTTCTCTCTACACTGGAAAAGGCAACATAATTTTACCAAATGTAAATGGAGTAATAAAGGAGTCAAGGTATAAATTCTCTTCAGCTATTTGCAGATACATGAGGCAGAAAACCAGGCTGAGCTAGGAAGAAAGTGAAACATTTAGGTTCTTGGATTTAGTTTTTTGTTGCCTGTGTATGAATGATCATCTTGAGTCCACATGTTTTGAGAGCTGTTTCACTCTGGCCAACATTTTACTATAGAGCTTTATTTATTAACATTAACAAGAATCACGGGGCTAGACTCTCATGCCTCAGATGGAAAGTTTACACCTACTAAGTGAGTCCAGAGCAAGACAATTAGCACTTATGTTTCTGGGTCGAGTGGATGGGAACCATCTGAGAATTAGAAAGCATGCCAAAGTGGCCAGCACAATGAGAAATGAGTTTTCAGAAATGGCTAATGATGCTGTGATTGAATAATCATTTTCAGTAGCATTCCGAAGCCAGAATTTCTCAAAATCCAGATCACACTGGTTTCTTTCCAAAATGCATCGTGTTTAAATGCTTGCTCTAAAGCCATTCTTATTCCTCTGCGGGAGAAAATGTGTTTCAACATGGGAGAAATAGCCTCTCGTTGGCGTCTAAGAATAGGTAAAACTAGACATGGCTGAACTCACTAACCGGCCTTTCTTCATCCCCATTGTAAATTTTACCATTTTATGGTCATTGGGCAAGAATGAATATTTAAGCAAATAAGTAATGAAGAGAATTAGAGGATGCTTGATAGGATTCCATTATTATACTTTAATTTTCTTCAAACCCTGAGTGAGAATCATGGTTGCAATGCCATGCTAACACAACATCAGTACAAGCTGTAATTTTTCTAGGGTCAATATTAGCTTTAAAAAGCTTAAAGGCAGGATAAAGCAGCCAAGGCGAGGCTTCTTTGTTCATGTCTACCTAAAAAAACAGAGTAATAAAGAAAGCAGCACACCATTCCTGGCTGGATCTGAAAGCAGGAGGAGGAGCTATTCTTTGGATAAATCTAAAAGAACCATTGATCTTCCAAGGCTTTTTTGGAAATGCCTATTGCTTTATGTTGCATTTTCATTCATTCATAGTTGCTTCTGCTAATAAAGGTCCTCTGGTGGCAGTAATTCTTTTCAGCAGATTGAAGTCGTTTAGTAATGAAATCCTTGGTGTATTCACTAACATGAAGTGCGATCTGTCCTTGCACCTGGTACACATTCAGCTTTACAGAGAGTCAGATTGCTATTCATGCCTTTTGTTTAGTCACACAAGGGAACTAGAACAAGAAGTGTAGATTTTCACCTTGGCTTTTTATAAGGTACATTATGAGCTATATCCCTCCTTAGAATGAGCTTGGCAGTCCTAGTTCTTAGACAACAATGATTTGCAACTGGACATAAGAAAAAGGGACATTAATTGCTAGTAATTAGTAGTCCACAGAGTTTTTTTTACTCTGAATTAATCAATCCCCTGAGAAAAGTAAGGACTAGAAGGGCAATGTTTTAGCTTTGGAATCCAAGCATTTTAAATGGAGTGTCATACCAATGACTCATTCTAGTTTTATTTTCGGGTTCTCAAAGCTGCATGTCACTCTCTTTTAAAATTTAATATCGTTTTATCAAAGTTGTACATGTACATTGTTTAAAAAGTCAAATCTTCTACAAAGCTCATAATGAAAAGCAGCAATCGCCTGCCCTACCCTTCCCTCCTAGTCCCTAGAGGCAAGCTCTTTCAACTTTAAGCTATTTCTTCTGCTGTTTATTGCCATATTTCTAAATAACTTGCCCATAATTTTATGTCTTGATTTTTTTTTTTTTTCAGTTTCAGGTCTCATTTATTGGCTTCTTACTATATGGAAGTTTAGAATTTAGTGCTCTTAAAATTGCATCCCACAATGCCAGGATACATCTCCCTCTTCATCCTCTCTTTTTGTTGCATTATAATTTTTGATTACATCAATATACATGGTTTACCTTATTGGTGCTATATAAATATTATTCACAGCTGTGAAATGTAGCAGGGTATGGTTACATTTCTTACTTTTTACAAGTTTAGGTTTTCCTGGAGTTAATAATTGGCTTTCTCTGTCTGTTTCTCTTCCCTTCTTTTATCTTGCCTTAGGTTTCCGTGTACTTAAGCAATAATGATCTCTAATTCATTCCCAGACTGTCTGCCAGAAGTGTAGTACATCTGAAAATATTAAGTAATTGATCTACGTCCTTTTTGTGTGGGAGGTGGAGGGCTGGGAGCATGTCCTTCTGGGGGCCTCTCTTCTGTTCTGATCTGGACTGTTTGATGTCAAGGCCTGAATCCTTTGTCTCCCTCTTTCTTGCTTTTCTCTCCCATATTTTTGGTTAAGAAGAACATCATCCAGTAGTTGATCAAGAAAGGGGGCATAGGAGGCAAAGTTTTGGGGACCTTACATGTCTGATAATGATTTTGTTTTATCCTCACACATGATTACTAGTTTGGCCAGGTATAGATTGCTAAAATGAGAGTCATGGTGCTGCTCCTGGGCTCAGGGCTTCCAGTGTTTCTGTTGAGAAATCCGACGTGGTGTTAATTCTTGATCCTTTGAATCTGGACTTTTTGTTTTTCAATTCTGTTTCAAAATTACTGAATCTTTTCTTTGTCCCTGGTGATCTGAAATTTCTTAACGATGTGCCTTAGAATGCATTTTCTTTCATTACTTTTGTTAGTACTTTTAGTCTGGAAACTCCTGCCTTTCACTGTGGAGAAATTTTCTTTTCTTTTCTTTTTTTTTTAACAACTTTATTGAAGTATAATTTACATACCATACAATTAATTCATTTTAAGTATATAATTAAATGATTATTAGTAAATTTACCAAGTTGTACAGCTATTCACACAAATCAGTTTTAGAACATTTCCTTCCCCCTATTGAGACCCCTAATTCCCATTCCCAACTACATTTCAAGCATGCTCCTCCCCTCCACAATGCT
>CAUYRT010084548.1:0-16972 GCA_963574885.1 Lepilemur ruficaudatus
AAAAAATTAGCCGGGCATAGTGGCGCATGCCTGTAGTCCCAGCTACTCGGGTTCAAGTAGGCAGAAGGATTGCTTGAGCCCAGGAGTTTGAGGTTGCTGTGAGCTAGGCTGATGCCACGGCACTCTACAGTCCGGGCAACAAGAGTGAGACTCTGTCTCAAAAAAAAAAAAAGGGGGGGGGGGACTGCTTGAATAAGCCATGGTACATCACGCAAAGAAAAACTACGCAGCCATAGAAAAAGAACGAGGAAGTTCTCCACCTGCTGGTACAGAGAGAATCCCAGGAAATATTGTTACGTGGCAAAAGCAAGGTGAATAGGAGCGTATAGCATATGCTCTTGCATGTCAGAAGCTCTTGCTTGTATTGGGTGATATTTTTTTAAAAATCTGATAAAAGGGGTTACCATAGGAAGCAAGGAGGGACCAAGCAGATGTAAATAAGAAGGAACAAAACTTATCAGTCTATATTTTTGAAATATTGTCTTAGTTTTTGAACCACGTAAACATATTATTACCAATTTGAAAGACTAAAACTCCCAACAAAACAAAACAAGTCTGCCACTTGCTGGGTATGTGGTCCTGGCCAAGTCATTTAGCTTCGGAATCTCAGGCTCCTGCGTATGTAAAACGTCAGCAGTGATATGTATCTTGCACAGTTGTTGTGTCAAATGTAATATTGTCAGTGAGGATGCCCTGCAATGGTGAGTTCTTTCTGGAACTCATTCCCAAGCCTACACCCACATTTCTGTTATTGGGGGTGATTTTCAAGGGTGATGAAGTAAATAGAAGCTCACAACACAGTTATCCGTTTTCGTTCAGCATATATATTTTGGAGGATGTACACATGCCTCTCTAAATGTGGTTCTTTTCATTAACAAATGATAAATTAAAGCGATGTCTTTCTGTATTCAAAAAAAAAGTACATTTCCAAACACAGACCCCCATTCCCATGCTCCTTTCCACTAACTTTATATACTTTTTTCAATGTGATCTACCAGAAGCATGATGTTCTAAACCCTAATAAATGATCAGTGTTTTGATATAATAATTATTATTGTTAGTGAGAATTCAAATATATAAAGTATTCCTTTTTAACAAATACATATATTTTCTTATATTCCAAATAGAAGACTATTATTACAGGAAAGTACACACTATGCTTGTGTCCTTATGGCCCTGCTCAACTGTTAGGAAAGAACTGATAAATTTGTCAGGGAGGGGAACAAAAGAATTCAGAAGATATGAATAAGAGGTGAAGTGTATTTGACCAATCAGACCCCTCTCCCCTCAAGAAGAGAAGGGGGAGGGGAATAGGGCAGGGTCGGGTGAACATGTAGCTACATAATTATCACAAACTAAAAAATAAAGCATGTGGTAGAGTCTCCATCTTCCTGTTTCCTGTGAACTCCCACTGGAGGCAGTTGTGGATTTTGCTGTATCACATCTCACTCGTGAGGTAAGAAAGTTTCTCACTGACTTAAGAAAACTGTCCTATGAATTCCATATCCATCTTGAAAAGTACATTTAAACAAATATTTCTACAATCATATTTGAATACTAAATGTAATTTGAATACTAGCACTCTGGCAGGCCGAGGCAGGAGGATTGCTAGAGCTCAGAAGTTCGAGACCAGCCTGAGCAAGAGCAGGACCCCGTCTCTACTAAAAATCGAAAGAAATTATCTGGACAGCTAAAAATACATAGAAAAAATTAGCCGGGCATGGTGGCTTATGCCTGTAGTTCCAGCTACTTTCAGAAGGCTGAGGCAGGAGGATCCCTTAAGCCCAGGAGTTCAAGGCTGCAGTGAGCTATGATCGCACCACAGCACTCTAGCCTGGGCGACAGAGCAAGACTGTCTCAAAAAAAGAGATCTCCAAATTCCACCATATCAGAACTGTATTCCTTGTGTTTATTCGCTCATTCATTCATTTAACAAACACTATCAAGCATTTACTCAGTGCCAGGCAATGATCTAGGCCCTGGGATACAGCAGCAAACAAGACAGACCAAAATCTCACTCTCATGGGACTTACATACTAGTGAAGGGTCTCAGAGTCCTCTAAAGATGGTCAGTAGATGAAGAAAGTGAGGGAGCAGAAGACTCACCTGCTTATCAGTCACTTCCAACCAAGAGTGACGCACATCCCTTCCACTCACAGGTCATGGCAATAAAGTATTACGTGGCCCCACTGCCGCGCAAAGCAATCTGGGAAATGTAGTCCCAACAACAGCTCTACGCTAGAAAGCGGGGCAGAATCTTTGGTAGGCAGTGATTTTTCTCTGCTACCGTCCCATTGATCTATTCCCGCTCTGCCTGTTCATACCTTCTGGGCCAGACTTAAGCCCAAGCACAGTTAAGCCAAGGGGAACAAATATTTCCCACCTTGCTATCTAAAATCCCATCACAAAAATTTCAATCCTTTCTCTGAATTATTTCCTCATTTTTTATTTGGCACATCAGGCCAAAAATGCAGTCACCCGTAAGGGCAACATATGGAGTTCTCAATCCTTCAAGAAGCTTATCAGATTTAATTTTTCATTCCCCGAGATAAGAAATACCAGCTTACCTGGGAACTCAATGAGCTTTAGTGGAGGACTAGAAGGGAGGCCGAGTGGGCATGTGCTGATAACCACTCACAGCTTTGCTGAGGGGGAGTGGCTGGCTTCTCCATCACCAACTTAAATTACTCCAGGCAGCATCTTAACTACTTATCCACAGCCACTCTCCCAAGTCAAGGGAACACTTTACAAATGCATATTAGCTGCACACAGTCCTTCTCCAAGAGAAAAGAACGACCCCAGTTAATTGTACGAGCAGCTAAATGTCAGGAGTAATCACTGAAATGAGAGCAGCTCACCACAGTAAGTCAGGAAAGAGGAACCTATTTAAAAGCTAAATGGGGTTCTGAAAGGCAGACCCTGAAAAGAGTGATTTCCGGGCTGATTTTATTTTAATGCAAAGATCCACTCTTTCTTCTCACACTCTATGATTATTTTATACAAATTGCATTACATCAATCCCTTGGGAAATACAGGTGTAAGCTGCATTTCCATTTCCTAGGATTGAAAATGACTTTGGAGGGGCCGAATTGGAGTTTTTAAAATCTTCTTTAAACATTCATATGTTCTGTAGGCAATAGATGCAAATGCAGAGACACATTGCTTTGTTGACAGTTTCAGGGTCTATAACGTCAACCTGTAACCTTATAAGCTAAGGAAATCTGCTCGCCCGAAAAAGTTCAGCAACTTCCCCTTGGAAAGGCAAAATCATCAACATATTTATATAAAAGTGAATTCATTTGTTAAACCACAAGGCAAAAAAACTACTCTGGGTTTTTATTAGCAATCACATCTGTTCCATTTCTGTCCTTAAAACTGAATGTGTAAAAGTGTCACTGCACAGAACATCACGGTCACTTTAACTCAGAAAAATGCTAAAATACGTGCTAGTCTTGGCGTTTCTATGATATTAAAATTGGACCCTGCAAGGACAATACTCTCATCTCAATTATGCTCTTTAAAGCCATTTGAGGGTTCCTCGTGGGAAACTAGTTTGTAACTTTGTCGGAACCATGTTTGCCATTGACAAAAGCTTCAAGATTGTCTACGGGTGGTTCCAGAACCATCTTTGAAGGTGTATTAGTTTCCTAGGGCTGCTGTAACAAAGTACTGCAAACTTGGGGGCTTTAAACAACTGAAATGGGTTTTCTCCCAGTTGTGAAGGCCAGAAGTCCAAAATCAAGGTGTTGGCAGAGCCGTGCTCCCTCCAAAGTCTGGGGAGGGTGAGGCAAGGGGGTGGGAATCCTTACCTATTCTAGTTTCTGGTAGCCCCAGGCATTCCTTGGCTTGTGGTAGCATCACTCCAATCTCTGCCCCATCCTGATGCAGCCATCGTCTCCCTGTGTGTCTTTTGTCTTCCCATAGTGTTTTCTCTTCTTATAAAGACCATCAGTCATATTGGATTAGGGCTCACCCAAATGACCCATCTTAACTTGATTACATCTGCAAAGACCTTATTTCCAAAAAAGGTCATGGTGACAAGTACCAGGGGCTAGGACCTCAACATATCTTTTGGGGGAGGACCCAATTCAACCCATAATAGAAGGTAACCCAGAGAAGGGGTTCAAAACATTATTGCAAAGATCATAAAACCCACAAAGCTACTACAACAGCTTTGCAAAGTAACATTTGCAGAGCCTAGAGCATGCATATGAATAGAGGTCCACATACTTTAAGTCTAAAGATATCTAGAACTTACAAACCAAGCTAACATCAACAGCTCGGGGTACATTCCCACATGACACCCCACAGCCTGGGAACCAACATTTCCTGGGACAGGCTAAAGGAACCTAGAATTACCCCAGGTCAGCCCTACTGTCTGAGAGTCTAAATGCCAGAATGGATCTCATGGGGCAGGGCTGGTGGAAGTTGGACCCACGTCTGGGATGCCTGCGCAGTGTCTGGGTGACCGGATCTGCCCCAAATCCACCAGGTGAGGCTCCCCAAGGAACCAGGGAGGACGCTTTACAGATTCAAGATTTCCAGGCAGTTCTAAGCATTTCCCAAAACTACACCACCAAGCAGAGAGGAGGGAGGGAATGCAGTTATCTGCGGCACTCGGTTTGCCTAATCATGCACTTGGGTGATTTAGAATAGCCAACTTTAAAGGAAAACAGCCTCTCTTCCTCTGGTTTCCTGGGGTAGAGGCAGTGCTTCCCTCCCAGGTGCATACATTTACAAGTTCTCAGCCCAGAATTCTCTGGCCTGGGGGGCCTGGGACAGCCAGTGCATCTCTCTCCCATAATTCCCAGTAACTTAATCAGTTATCACACTTTTAAAAAGTGTTTTTAAAACTTTAAAAATTCATCAAACTTTTAAAACATTTCAAATTTTATGAGCTCAAAAAATTTCCAAAAGTCATGGCCTTTTAATGTTTGTCGGTGGAAGGGGTCTTCTAAGGTGTGGGGCCTGGGGCAGGGGCCCCTGGTGTCCTGGTATGAGCGCAGCGCCGCTGCCTAGTTGCGATGCATCTGTTGGAGAGATCTCTCTGTTCTTTTGTAAACCCCAGGTGGACATCCAATTCCCTCAGTGCCCAAACCTTGGGCAAAAGTCAGCCCCAAATCATCTCACCACTAGGGGGCGGAATGGCCACTGAAGCAAGTCTGACCCCACCCACTGAACTGACAGTGGCCAACCCCGCCCAGTTCCTCAGAGTCCCTAGAAGCAAGACAATTGTTCCGTTTGATTCCTGGGCAGGGCAACCCAGGTTGAAACACTTTAGTGGAGGCAAGAAAGTTCAGACAGCACAAAGAAGCCATGAGGGATTCTGAGGTTCCGACATAAGAAAGAGTCCCAGGCTTGGAACAAAAGGAGACCAGGGTAAGCCCTACGCTACCTCCTCCCCTCTCTTAGCCATTTGAACTTGGGCAAGGCATTTATACTCTCTGAGCCTCAATTTCCTCATCTATAAAATGGGAATCATACATTGTAATATCTATACAGCATAATTCATACAAGGTTGCTCTCAAGATCAGATGTACAAATGTAATCCGGAAATGCAAAGTTTATTAGGTAAGAACTATTGCTTCTGTTCTTGTACAATCCACTGGGTTTGTTGGGTCACAACATCTTGTAGCTGCTGTTAAGGAGATATAACTTCCTCTAAGGAGTTAGAGTCCAAGAATGGCTTACCCTCCAGTCCTAATAAATTCAAGCTTATATAATAATAATATTATTATCATATAAGCAATTAAAATTTTATGTAAATACTGAAATAATACTAATAAAACAAGGGCAGGTCTTGTTTGGTCGAGTGGGTAATTGTGTATGTGATATAAAGGCAGAGGCCCTGGGAAAATCACCAACATAAATGTAATACCATTTATGCTGATGTCTACAATTCAATTCTAAGAGATTCTTTTCCTTTGGATTAAGCATTGCCCCTCTTCCCATGCCCCACTTTAAAATCCAATAACAGAGGTACATAACTGTAATCCCAGCTACTAAGGAGGCTGAGGAGGGAGGATCACTTGAGGCCATGAGTTCAAGACCTGCCTGGGCAACATAGAGAGGCCTAGTCTCCAAAACAAAAAAGAGTTTTTAATAAAAATAAAAGCCAATAACCTTGAAAAGAATAATGTATAAATTTACTAATATGTCAAACAAATGTGTTCATCAGACAGTGTAATTTCCAGATAGGAGGTGAGAAGCCCGAAAGACCACTGGGCCCCGGAAGGGGTGGGGAGTTGTGGGAGAAGAAATGAGTTCGGGAGCAGAAAGCAGCTTGGGGCACTGGTTAAAAGACAGATGAAAGGAAAACTGAAAGTCCCCTAAAGGTCATTGCTACCATCCTCATACTTCACGACCTTACAACCTGGCCCAGGTCTCTCATATACCTCTAAAATGGCCCGGTCTCAGGACAAATTATATATAAGTATATACATATATTCTCCTAGCAGACAGATGTTATGGGAGAACGAAAAAATATGATATAAATAGATAACAGCTAAAAAGTAGACATCACGAGTGTCTACTATAGACAGAATTTTCAGATGGCTAATCATATCTTGCAATGGAATTGAGATGCCCTCTTGAACTTTATCTGAAAGGAAAGTCTTTCTAGCTATAATAAATACATTTACAACCAGAAGAGCTTAAAAAGTTCTCCATCTTTGTTAGTGAAAATCAACGTGTCTTTAAAAGAGGCCGTGTCCTCTTTTCTCATCTCAAATTACTCGGGAACAATCAGAAAGATACTAATCTGCATCTGATTACTTTTCTGAAAAAAAGAAAGAAATGTCAGAGCAGCTTACCAGGAGTCCTATACAGAGTAGTTTCTCTTAGGCATGGAAAATGGGGAGAAGTGATTTGTCATTTGACAGACATTAACTTACATCAGCCGCAAATGAAACTTCTGCTGCCCCTGAAAGATATGTGTCGCTTGTAGCATAGCATCTTCGGCGATTGGAGTCTATGGTAGACTGATTGCGCCATTCTCCACCTGTCCCTATGTCTAGAACTTTTGCCACATGATTTTGTCATTCATCTCACTAAAGGAGCAGGCTGTCGTCCCCTTGCCCCCTCAGTCTGAGCACACCCATGTGCCTTGGCCAAGAGATGAGGCTGTGGCCACCGGAGGCCTTGCAAGTTCCTGCTTGCCCTCTCATATACCTCTGGAATTGCCACAAAAACATGCCCAGGACAGCCCGCTGGAGAATGAAAGACACATGGAACAGAGCCTCACCAGCTGGCTACGGCCAGCCCAAATCAGCCATCAGCAGCTGGCCCCCTAGACAACAAAACAAGTCCCCAGAAGACTCTCAGACATATGAGTGCGCCCAGCCAAGATCAGCAGAACCAGGTAGCTAAGCACTCTGCCTGCATGAGAAATAGATCTTTTTGTTGTATGAGAGTAAGGTTTGTGCTTGTTTGTCACACAGCATTATTGGGGTACTAGAAAACTGATACAGGGTCCTAGCTTTTTGACTCCACTCTTGTCTTAAGAATATTCAGAAAGCCAAAGATAGCTTCATTATACCTGATCATTCAATCATTTTATGGGGCAGTCAACCAATTCACTTTTTATAGCATCTTCCTCTTGTCCCTGGAAGGATGCAAACGTGGGTAACTCTATAGATAACCTCTTTTGGCATCTTTCAATAGTAGACCAGCTCTGACCACGTGAATTGTGAAAATGCCCCCAAAACAAGGAAAGTATATGCCTGTCAAAGATATTTGGTGGCAGCATAGTTTCATTTATGTAAAAAATGATAACAAAATGTGTACATATGTGCAGAAAAGGACCTCAAAGGTTACATACTGAGGCACCAAAAAGATTTTCTCCTAGGAAGCTAAGTGGGATTGTAGGTTAATGCTCTTCTTTTGCTTGTCCATAGTATCTGATTTTCCTGAAGTGACCATGAATTTGTTTTGTCATTTTAAAAAATGAGAAACATAAACCATAAAAGAAACAATGAAAACTTTAAAAGAACAAAGAACAAATATTTAAAGTTCTTTTCAGGAGTTGAAAAGAATTTGTAGTTTATTTTAAGTCAAATATGCAGAATCATTGGATGAAAATTAATTAGCTCAAATTTGAAAAGCAGAAATCAGGGAGAAATTCTGAAAAAAAACAGACAAAATTGCTTACAGACATATAAATAGTTGCCAGGTGCACCCAAATTAGCAGTGCTTTAAAAAACAGGGACTAGGTGTAAGCATTTTCCAATAAATTGTTGCCTAGAGCAGGGTCGGCAAACTTGCTTCTGTAAAGGGCCTGATAGCAAATATTTGAGGCTTTGCAGGCCAGACTGTCTCTGTTGCAACTACTCCTCTCTGCCAGTGTAGTGCAAAAGTGGCCACAGACAATATGTGAATAAATGGGCATGGATGTATTTCAATAAAACTTTATTTACAAAAGGAGGTGGCAGACCAGGTTTGGCCCACAGCCATAGTTTACCTACCTCTAGCCTAGACAGATTGCCACCATAGCAACAAGAGCTAATCATCGTGTTGACAAGAACTTACTTATAGTCATAGTGGTATAATGTTCCCTACACCCAGCAGGCCCTGCCCACCTTTGCCTGCCGGCAAAACCCTTTTTCTTCTTTATGTGTGAGCCTCCTCTTCCAAGAAGCCAGAAACTGCTTACCTTAGAAGGGTGTTCTTTCAAATCACTCATTTACTCGTCCTTCTCCTCCAGCAGGCTAAGAGTGGCCAACAGCAAGGTTATGTCTTAATCGCTTTTATTTAATATATACCCAAAGCCTCACGGAGAACCTGGACCACAGTAGATGAAACTGGACTCCGTAATTGAATGTGAAGTGAATGATTCAAGGAAACACAATCACTCCAAGAGAATGAGAGGACAGGCCACAGACTAGGAAACAATATTTGCAAAAGACACATCTGATAAAGGATTATTATCCAAAACATACAAAGAACGCTTAAAACCCAGCAGTATAAAAATGAACAACTCAATTTAAATATGGGCAAGAGATCTGAACAGACATCTCAGCAAAGAAGATACACAGGTGGCAAATAAGCATATGAAAGTATGCTCCACATCATCTGTCATTAGGAAAATGCAAATTAAAACAACAATGAGATACCGCTACACACTCATTAGAATGGCAAAAATCCGAAGCACTGACAACACCAAACGCTGGTGAGGATGTAGAGCAACAGGAACTCTTATTTGTTGCTGGTGGGAATGCAAAATGGCACAGATGCCTTTAAGGACAATTTGGTGAATTCTTACAAAAGTAAACATACTCCTTCCGTACAATCCAGCAATCATGCTCCTTAGTGTTTACCCAAACGAGTTGAAAATTTATGTCTGCACAAAAACCTTTACACAGATGTTTATAGCAGCTTTATTGATAATTGCCAAAACTTGGAAGCAACCAAGATGTCCCTCAGTAGGTGAATGGATAAACAAACTGCGGCACATCCAGACAATGAAATATTATTCAACACTAAAAAGAAATGAGCTATCAAGCCATAAAAGGACAGAGAGGAACCGTAAATGCATATTACTAAGTGGAAGAAGCCAATCTGAAAAAGGCTACATACTTTACAGTTCCAACTATACGGCAATATGGAAAAGGTAAAATTTTGGAGACAGTAAAAAGATCAGTGGTTGCCAGGGGTTGTGGGGAGGGAGGGCTGGATGAATAGGCAGAGCACAGAGGATTTTTAGGGCAGTGAAATGATTCTGCACGATACTGTGATAGTGGAGACATGTCATGATACATTTGTCCAAATCCATAGAATGTACAGCACCAAGAGTGAACCCTGATATAAACTGTGGACTTCGGGCGATAACGATGTGCCAATGCAGGTTCATTGATTGTAACAACAGGACCACGCTGGTGTGGGATGATGATAACGGGGCTGGCAATGCAGGAGGCATTTGGGAGCTCTGTGTACTTTCTGCTCGGTTTTACTGTAAATCTAAAACTGTTCTAAAAAATAAAGTCTGCTTTAAAACACACACACATACACACGCTCATGCACACACAATCACATGTCATTATTGCAAGTGGTTACTCAGCCTCTTCTATGACCCTTCTTAAGAGACAGTAAAAGCTAATCACCTGATCAGACAATGATTTCTTAGACCTGACACTAAAAGCATAAGTAACAAAAGAAAAAATAGACAAATTGGGCTTCATCAAAATTAAAAACCTTTGTACTGCAAATGTTACCATCAAGAAAATCAGAAGACAACCCACAGGATGGGAGAATATTTTTTACAAATCATGTATCTAATAAGGGACTGGTATCTAGAATACGCAAAGAATACTTACAACTCAATAATTAAAAGACAAATATACCGATTAAAAATTGGAAAAGAATTTGAATAGACATTTCTCTAAAGATGTACAAATATATATTTTTTAATGAAAGAGTGAAATATGCAATAATAATTCTGACGATTGTTAGTACTGTCAATAGTATGTTCTGAAAAAAGCAATGATTAAAATCTTTCAAGTAATTAAATAGGACAAAAGACTGACAGCAAAACTAACTATTCAAAGAGAGTGCATTAAGTATTAAGAGATACTTTTTGGAAAAACTATAATTTCTTATCCCCACAAATGTTGTAGAGTCTTAGTAGCAATTGGAATACATATAATACTAATTTTTGCAGAATTGTTCAGTGTACTCAGTCATAACAGTAAACAAAATAAGCTTTGAGAATTGTATTTAGTTTTTTGTTATTTAAACAATGCTTCAGAAACATTGCAGGTATGAAAACACAGTGGGGGACTTCCAGGCCAATTTCTGCACGGAAGCCTGACCCTGCAGGGCTAAGTGGGAAAGCAAAGCCTCGAAGCTTCTAGTGTCCTCTGCACCTGCATCAATAACATAAACACCTGCCCTCAATTCCATGGCATCCCTGCGCCAGAGGAAATGACTCTGGAGTCCAGGACACAGAGAAAGCGGGGTCTTGGGGTAAGGATGGGACTAGATCCAGACCTGCTTACCCCCCCTCCCCCTACCCAGCCCTAACCGCTGAGAACTACCTTGACCAGAGCCAGAGCAGAAGGGACCGTCCCAAATAGCAAAGCAAGCTTGGAACAGCTAACTTTGAGGGACATCTACTTAAAATTTTGGATGTTTTTAAAATATTTGAAACAAAAGTTATTGCTGTCATCCCTTTTCAACCATTTTTAATCCTTTCGGGACTAAAATAGGTGTTTAAATTAATAATTTTCAAAGAAACTTTTTCATATATATATTTAAAGTATTAGAAATGACAATGTCAAAAAGGGCAACTTTTCTTACCCACTGCATCAGTTGTGGGTTCCACTTCACAGCAGACAGCCACTAATTAATATTTGCTCATCTCCATTGCAGAGTGAACAGGCCCAAAATTGCAAAAACAGCACTCCATTTGTTTTTTCCAAGAAGAATTTACTTCCTTTAAAAGAAATAAGGAAAAACAAATACTGCATGATCTCACTTATATGTGGAATCTAATCAAGTTGAACTCATAGAAGCAGAAAATAGAATAGTGGTTACCAGGGTGGGGGGGGTAAATGTTGATCAAAGTGTACAAAGTTTTAGTTAGATTGGAGAAATAAGTTCAAGAGATCTATTGTACGACATGGTGACTGTAGTTAATAACAATATAGTGTATACTTAAAAATCACTAAGAGAGTAGATTTTAAGTGCTGTTACTGCAAATCAATAAATACATGAGGTAATGAATATGTTAATTAGCTCTGTTTAGCCATCCCACACAATACATACATAATCCAAAACATCATGCTATACACCATAAACATATACACAATTATTATTTGTTAATTTAAATAAATTTAAATAAATACATTTTATTTAAATAAATAAATAAGCAATAACAGTTTGATTAATCAAAAGTGGAGAGAGGAGTTATACTAAACCCAGTCAACCAACAGTCAGGCTTTGTTTCCAGCTACTTAAATAGTAGAAAAGAATCTGGCTTCCATCCATTCAACAACAGGATAATAAGCTAAGGAATCATAACAAAATACAATTACTTAATTCTACTATTTTCAATCATTCCAAGTGTGTTTGGTTCTATTCTGTGTGATTCTTTAAGTACTTGTATTACTGGGAACTTCATGGTTCCTAAAGCATTGATTTCTAGCTTAAGAATGCATTTTGCAAATATATTTTGTTCATATTAATTAAAAAAGAGAAAGTATGGCCGGGCAAGATAGCTCACGCCTGTAATCCCAGCACTTTGGGAGGCCAAAGTGGGAAGATAGCTTGAGCTTAGGAGTTCAAGACCAGCCTGAGTAAGAGCGAGACCCCATCTCTACTAAAAATAGAAAAATTAGCCAGGTATGGTGGCACATGCTTGTAGTCCTAGCTACTTCGGAGGCTGAGGCAGGAGAATGGCTTGAACCCAGGAGTTTGAGGTTGCTGTGAGCTAGGCTGACACCATGGTACTCTAGCCAAGGCAACAGAGCCTCTGTCTCAAAAAACAAAACAAAACAAAACAAAACAAAAAGTGATCTTATCATAATCACTTTAGAACAGTAACAAAAGAATATGGGAAGATGATTTTAGGAAAAATGTCAAAGACTTGGGAATGGGCAAAGGATCACTAAGTGTCCTTTCACTGCTGGGCTGTGGGTATTGCCCAGGTGACCATCCCAGGATTGCCTTATTCTATGTGGATATACACCTTTGCTAGATCGTCTTTCCATTGTTTAGGCTATTTTATAACTCTGTAAGAGTAGAAGTTAAGTTGTTGAAAACTGTTTTTAATGCAAATAATTATTATCCACTGAAATGCAAAGAAATTTTATCTGGAAATATAATGAATTTTTGCCCTGTAGAAATAACCTCAACCATTACACTTTTATGCCATATGAGACAGCAATGTCCAATAAAATATATGTATAATGCAAGCCATATATATAATTTTACATTTTCTTATAGTACATTGAAATGGGTAAAAAAAAAGAGGTGAAATTCATTTTAATAATATATTTTATTTAACTCAATATATCCAAAATATTATCATTTCAACAAGTAATCAACATAAAAAATATTGAGATATTTTATATTCTTTTTGTGTATACCGGCTTCAAAATCCAGAGTATATTTTACATTTACAGCACATCTGAATTCATACTAGCCATGATCTACATGCTTAACAGTCACATGTGGTTGGTGGCTACCAGACTGAACAGCGCAGCTGTAGTTTTTGTCTGCATAGTTCTGAATAATTTAACTATTACATCTCTCCTTGCATCCATTTGTTAAAACCCTTTTGGTATTAACCCTAGATATTTTTTCAGGACCTACTATGTTCCTGGCTGCTTGCGACTTCCTAGGACAGATACAAAAACTATAATAAATGATCTCTGCCCTCAAAGAGCAACGCATATAATCATTAAAAAAATTGAAAACAAGACACCATGTAAATGAATTCGTGAATTTAGTGAATAATAGAGAAGCAAAAAAAATCAATGCAGATAGGCATATCAAGGAGAAGGAGATTTGGGAGGGAAGAGAGGAGCCAAGGATATTCGAGGTTTTAAAAAAGCAGGACAAGAGCGAGTGCCGTGGCTCAAGCTTAGAATCCCAGCACTTTGGAAGGCCAGGGTGGGAGGATTGCTTAAGGTCAGGAGTTCACGATCAGCCTAGGCAAGAGTGAGGCTCCCCCCAACCCGCTCCAACCCTGGTCTTTACAAAAAATAGAAAAATTAGCCAGGCGTGGTGGCAAGAATATTTAGTCCCAGCTACTGGGAAGGCTAAGACAGAAGGGTCCCTGGAGCCCAGGAGTTAGAGGTTGCAGTGACCTGTGATGACCAACACTGCACTAGTGAGATTTAGTCTCAAAAAAGGAAAAAAAAAAAGCAGGAGGAGGAAAGAAAGGGATGAGTTTGCGATTAGAAAAAAACAAGAAGCTACTGGCCTGATTTTATTTATTTATTTAGCCCGATTTTATCAAAGACTCCATTTCTTTGGTTAAGATCATGGCTTTCATAATATACGGCTGCTCTTAGGTGGGTAATTAAAATAATTTTAGAGTGAATATAGATCTTGTCTGTTGTATGTTGTATTATCTCAACTCTGTTCTAAAAATGCATTTTTAAAGACAGGAAGAAAACACTCAAAAATGGCCCAGATAACTGGATTGATTGTGGTGGGGTAAAGGAGGGTCCTGCTTCTTTAAAGTTTTCTATACCTTTCACCTTTTCTCAATAATCATGTAATATTTTTATAATTAGAAAAAGATCTTGTTTATAATGTGTAAAAAAGTTGCATTTATCTTATGGTTCCAGAAATTCTGAAATGATGTTGGACAAATAGATACATCTGACCACCCCAGTATGATCTCTTAATGTTTTAAATACCAGAACAAGAGTCCAGGACTTTTTATATTATATATCCCAGTGCCACAGCTTATTGGACTCATAAACTGTTCAGTAAGCCTCCCCCATTTCCCATGACTTTTGTCTTGCAGCTGTGAGAAGGGTCAAGTCTTGCTCAAGTTAATAAGTGGCCATCTGGGCCTGATTTTCCTTTGGGAAAAGCAGCTTGCTGAATGTGACTGCCTTGTTGTTAAGAAAGGTTCATGGTTAATGGTTTTGACAAGTAAAGCTGTATAATCGCCCAAGGTGGTTCATTTGATCACTCGTCCTGTTAGTCACGCAGCTGATGGGAATTTTAAACACAGCTTTCGTCTTTGACCTTTGTCTTCATGATTTAAGCTCATAGAGCAAACTGTTGTCATATCTTCCGGTTAACTTGACCAAGCAGCCCTTGAAGAATAATTGGATCTTTTACTTTCACTTTGCCCACTCTATTCTAACACAATCATTAGGCATGTCTTATACTTATTTGCTTTTGATATTTATTAATTACTATTACCCATTGCCCTTTGTGTACTTCATTCTCTCATTCTGACTCTTTTTCCATCTTCTCAGCTATCTCTCGTTTTTTTCCCATACTTTCTCTTGACTTAGCCCAGGAGTTTCAAGTTGACATCTTGAAATAAGCCTGGCACACTTTCAAAATGCTAGAACATTTAGTAGATTGATAATCAGATGGCTGTGTAAGTGGGATAAAACCTTATCAATCAGTAAAGTTCGCAATTTTTGTTGATCAACTGCAGTATTTATGGATTTATGAAGCTACATGATCTTTTTTTTAAGCAGGTGCGAAACTAAAGAAGTTCTGAATCGGCCGGGCGCGGTGGCTCACGCCTGTAATCCTAGCACTCTGGGAGGCCGAGGCGGGAGGATCGCTCAAGGTCAGGAGTTCAAAACCAGCCTGAGCAAGAGCGAGACCTCGTCTCTACTAGAAATAGAAAGAAATGAATTGGCCAACTAAAAAAAATATATAGAAAAAAAAATGAGCCGGACATGGTGGCGCATGCTTGTAGTCCCAGCTACTTGGGAGGCTGAGGCAGTAGGATCACTTGAGCCCAGGAGTTTGAGGTTGCTGTGAACTAGGCTGATGCCACAGCACTCACTCTAGCCCAGGCAGCAAAGTGAGACTCTGTCTCAAAAAAAAAAAAAAAAAAAAGAAGAAGTTCTGAATGGCTTGCCTGTATTCATGGAGTCAGAGAGTGGGGGGTGGAGAAGGCATGAACTACAGAAAAGAGCATACAAATAGATCTGAGTAAGGATATCCACCACAGTGTTCTTCATGCTAATGAAAACTCTAGAAACAACCTGCATATCCAATAGGGGAATGATGGAGGAAATATCATGCAACTATTTGAATACTTGTTATAATATTATTTGAGCCAAGAGTTACCAAGAGTAGCCTCTTAACATTACTTGTTCTTATCTATATGATCCCACTCACCGACCTGTCTCTGAGTCCTTGATGGTCCTCTGTTATATGAATGGGATACCTTTGCCCTCCTTTCCTTGCCCCCAGCCAATCTCCAGCATTTCCAAATTTGCAGTGATATATCAATCACTTGTTGGTTGTGGTAGGCACGTGCTCATTTGCACAGTGTTTCCTTCATTAAGAAACTTAAAACGTTGTGGTAGGAAGACAGAGGGGATTTCAGAAGACTTTTGGGGGGAAAAATTGTTCATACCACTGGGAACCTGTGTCTAAAGCATTGGTGTCATTCAATTAACTCAACTATATAGGAGACTGTCAACAGGTTTCCATGCAAGTAAATCTGTTTATGTCCCTGCATTCACAGCCTCCTCTCCCCACTGCTGGCCACACTTAACCCATTCCAGAAACAAGGTCCAATCAATGTGGCTGGAACATTTATGGAAGTTTCCATAAAATAAGAAAGACCTGAGTGGGGCCTTGATGAGTGGGAAAATCTTTAGTAGGCAGGCGTAGGAAGAAGAGTCCAGCACACTAGTGCTAAGCAGGGAGTCTGAGGAGTGTGAGGTGCCCCTGAGGTCCGGGGGACTTTGACCCGGCCACAGTAAGAGGTTCAGCCAAAAGGAAAGATGGAGGTATGGTCTGGGGAGCCCCATTAAGAAAGTCTTTGAATGTGTAGTGCCAGAGTTTAAATGTTCCACTGTAGCTGGTGGAGAACCCCTGGCACAATCCTCCTCAATTGGGTGTGAAGGGAGGGGGAGAACAGGACATCAGTGTCACACATGGAACGCTTCCAAGCTGCACGTGGCCTCCCCTGCTGCAGCTGAGAACCATTGCTCTAGGAAAGCACTCCGATAAAACCAGGCAGAGAAAAAGGCAGAGAAAAGTCCTTGACCAGAATTTAAGAGCAGCCTAACCATCTCACTCCTGAGCTCTGTACTCACCTTTCTGATCTCACATCTTGATGGGCTCTGTGCGTGCCCCCAGGCTACGCTTTCCCTCGCATTCTAGCTGAACAACTTAGAGGAAATCTTTATCTTGGTGTTTCCATGGCAGAGGCAGACTGACGTTTTTTTTTTTTTTTTTTTTTTTTTTTTTCCCAAAAGCGGGGGTATTTTTGCCCGTTTTGTTTTATTTTTATTTTTTTTTTTTTTTATTGGGGGAA
>CAUYRT010084549.1:0-37920 GCA_963574885.1 Lepilemur ruficaudatus
GAGATGAAGGCCACGGTGATCAGGCACGGGGAGACCCTGCGCCGCACCAAGGAGGAGATCAACGAGCTGAACCGCATGATCCAGAGGCTGACGGCCGAGGTGGAGAACGCCAAGTGCCAGGTATGGATCACTTGTGCCCTAGACCAGAGAGGCTGAGGGTCTACCCTGTGTCACACAGCTCGGGTGTACCCTATCTGGATTTCACCATTCATTCTCCAGCCCATTGTACATGTAGAGCCCCTGGTTCTGGTCACTTAGGGAGACCCAAGTGGTAAAGCAAGAGGCCCTGTTTCTGGGGTGTTGCCAGCTGGGTGGAGAGACAGGACACATCCAGGTAATGGACACAGAGACCTAGGACTGTAAAGAAACTTGCTCTCTTCTGGGTCCCTAGAACTCCAAGTTAGAGGCTGCAGTGACCCAGTCTGAGCAGCAGGGCAGCAGGGCAAGGCGGCCCTCAGTGATGCCCGCTGCAGGTTGGCTGAGCTGGAGGCTGCCCTGCAGAAGGCCAAGCAGGACATGGCCTGCCTGCTCAAGGAGTACCAGGAGGTGATGAACTCCAAGCTGGACCTGGACATCGAGATCGCCACCTACAGGCGCCTGCTGGAAAGCGAGGAGCAGAGGTAAGGACCACATGTGTGGGGAGGGGATCTCCTCTGCCTCCCCAGGGTCGTGCTGCAGGGCCTGCTGCAAGAGCCGGGGGCATAACCTGTCTGCACACTCTTGACCTCTAATGCGCAGCAACACTACTTGGAGGAAGGAATTGAATAAGTTAACAGATTTCATCAGCTTTGCTCCCCACAACTCATTTTTGTCTCTTTGCTCTCCCAAAAGGTTGTGTGAAGGCATTAGTGCTGTAAATGTCTGTAAGTATCTGTATTGGGGACTCAGAAATAAGGGCGTGGGATGTAGGCAGGCAGAATTTTTCTTAAAGCATCAGATAGTAAATATTTTAGGCTTGTGGGCCATGCAGTCTCTGTGGCAACTACTCAGCTCTGTCGTGTAATGTGAAAGCAGCTGCAGGCAACCCTCAAACAAATAGGCATGGCTGGGTTCCAATAAAACTTTATTTACAAAACAGGAAGTCAGCATGTGGCCATAGTTTGCAGACCCTAAAAGGTAAGAGGCGGCAAGGCAGTGAGTAATTAAAATAACTTAAGTAGCTACAGTCATGTGCCGCATAAGGATGTTTAAGACAATTGACCAAACGTAGGACAGTGGTTCCATAAGATTATAATATCAAGTTTTTACTGTACCTTTTCTATGTTTAGCTATGTCTAGATACATGAATACTTACCATTGTGTTACAGTGGCCTATGTATTCAGTATAGTGACATGCCATACGGGTTTGCAGCCTAGGAGCAAAGGCCATACCACACAGCCTAGGTGTGTAGTGGGCTCTACCATCTGGGTCTGTGTAAGTGCATCCCAGGTTCATACAAAGATGAAATCTCCTAACGTGTCTCATCGTGGAGAGATGCATGACTGTGTTTCTGCCTACAGAGAGGGCCTGGGCCAACAATATATCAAGGATGCTTGAGGTTAGACTGCAGGAAGGAGTGCCCAGTTGTGAGGGTGCTTGAGCAGGGAGCAGATGGAAACAGAGCGGAGAAGCTCTGAGCAAGAGAAGAGGGCTCTGGCCAGCAGGTAGGGGCCACGGACATGACCTCGCCCACCAGGGACTGAGCCCTGTCCTCCTGCAGGTGTCAGCAGCTCCCGGGGCGGGGTCGTGTGCGGAGACCTCTCGGTGTAGGGCTCCAGGCCTGTGACTGGCAGCTTCTGCAGCGCCCCGCGCACTGGGAACCTGGCGGTGAGCACCGGGCTGTGCGCACCCTGCAGCCAGAGCTGAGGCAGCAGCTGCTCTGTGCGCCTCACATAGCGCCCGGGTTGTGTAAAGCCCTTGAGAGCTGTCCCCGCACCGGAGAGGAAGGGCTCTGGAAACCAGCTGCCCAGCCCGCCCGCGGCACCGTCTTGCACCCCTCTCCCTGCTCCTCTCTCCACTTCTCCAGGGGGATCAGGCTCCTCGCAGGCAGCTCTTCCCTCCCCCAAGTGTCTAATCAGCTAGTATCCTCGCAGCCTCACAGCCCTCGGGGAAACACCCAATCCCTGCTCGCGCTGCTCTGGAGGCCTGGATGCTTGTGGCTTCTGAAGGACAGATGGGCCCCAGGGCCCCTCAATGTGGACTCACTGTGCCGGGCCTCCCCTGCCTTCTACACCCCGGTGGTGACAGGCTGCATCTCCCGCTGGGCAGCCTCACAGCTTCCCTGGCTCCCCGACTCTGCTGGGTCTCCGTGTTTACAATGAAGCCCATGGTCATACATATAATGCATCCTGAAAATGTCTCCTTTTTTCTGCCCACTTCGCCTTCCCACCCAAGTTTCACCCTGCCAGCCACAGAGGGAGGGAGGGCTGTCTCCAGGTGCCCGAGCCCTGCCCCACATACACTGCATCCTGTGGGGCACAGAGGATGAGCCAGCAGCCCCAGCACAGAGACTGCCCCTCCTCCCCAGTACCCGTCCCTACGCCACTGCCCATCAGGGACAGGTATCCTCGTGCACAGGCCCTGACAACACCCAATACACTCACGCACACACGCACACACGTCCCTGTCAGAGACCCCGACGTCTAGAGGCCCCTCCCAAGCATGGACTTAACACACAGAGGTCCTCCTCCTCCTCCCCCCCACTTCCATGAGCCTAGATATGCACCTACCCCTCTGCCAAAGACCAGGCACAGACCCCACACCAGGGACCCCCCTCCCATACACACACAGACCTCCTCCTACCTCCACCACTCCCACAGAATCCAAGATGCAGAGAGCCCCCCAGGGCCTGGCCTGACCGTGAGCCTGGCAGGCCTGGCACCAGGAAGGGCAGCTGGCATGAAAGTTGGCTGGGCCACCCGAAACCCAGGCCTGGGGCGGCTGAACATTGTGGCCCTCTCACCGCAAGAGGAATGCACTCTGGCAGCACAGGACATGGGGGAGGGGTGCAAACAGGCTTCCCTGCACTCCCCCCACCCAGGCCCCTTGGAAGGGGGAGACTCCAATGCCCACTAACTGGCAGAGCCTGAACTTCCCTGTGGCCCTTCTGGGCTTTCTGACGAGCAGCACTGGGAGAAGTCTCATGCTAGATAAGAGTCCCCTTCCTCAGAGCTGCAGCCCCATCGCCATATGCTTTCTCAGCCTCCCGCACACAGGCTTCCTGGTCACCAGGGCAGGCCCTGTTCTCTAGTCCCTGTCTCCCCATCCACTTCCCTGCCAGCCCAGTGAAGCCAGGAGACCAGGCACCAGGCATAGGGATCATCCAGGCCCCAAAGAGGCTGCTTTATTGGAAGTTACTCTGTTACCATTTTTCAGATTGTCTTGGGACCAGGCAAAGGAGGCCCGGATGGGGTCCTCCTGTGACTGTGAGCAGGGGAATGGGACTCAGTTGCGGGCACTCCGGCGGCTGGTGGAGGCAGTCCTGATGGAATAGGCCTGCAGGGCCCCAAGCCCCGCACTGCTGGAGAAGCGCAGGGCATTGCTGCCCATGGCTCCCCCGAAGGCCAGCCCGCTGCCACTGCCACCAGTAGAATTCACTACGGCTGAGAGAGAAGGGACGAGGGCCCCTGTCAGTGCCAGGCCCCCCACCAGGGACCCCACCCCGTTGCTTGATCCCTCACCCTCCTGTCCCAGCTACTCCCCTCCCTCCCCCCTGTCTCCCCTCTGCCTCCTCCCTGCCTCCCTTCACAGGCCAACCCAAAAGGAGCCTCTGACAGTGGTGGGGGCAGCTCCACAGGTGCTCCCTGCCCCACCCCCCCTCCTGCACTGCCCCCCTGGGCCATTGAGCCAGCTAGATGTGTGCTCCAGGGGACCTGCCGGAAGCTGTGGGAGGGCAAGAGGCTCTGGCCTCCACCAGCAGGACCCTGGGCCCCATCTGCCACTCTCCAGACCCAGCCTTTTCTGGATAGCACAGGGGACGCTTCCTGTGGGCTGCAGCAAGGACTTACAGATGTTCACGGCTCCCACTCCATCTCCAGCCAACCTGGGGGCAGAAGACAGACCTGTGAGGGCAGCTCTTCCCTCAGTGCAGGAGAGAAGCACTCCCAGGCGCTCTTGCTCCAGGCCCCAAGCAGGACCCCAACTTCCAGCCCTCCAGCCTCGGGAGCAGGAGTGAGGGAAGGGAGGGTATACCTTGGTCCTTCTACTTACTGGCCACATGACTCGGCAACGTCTCAGAACCTCCATTTCCCACCTATAAATTGGGCCTTACCACTGGGCCAAGGTCATAGGCTTATTTGTGAGGGTTAGATGACATAATTTGCCTAAAGCCCTGGGTGCCCAGGATTCAGCGAATGGGAACTGCACTTATTATTTATGTAGATGGCCGCCTTCCCTCATCAGATCATAAAATCCTGAAGTGTCTGTAGCCTATTGATACTTGTATCTCTAGCCCCTAGCATGAGGCCTGGTAAAGTATTAATAATTGCTTAATGTGTGTTGAAATAATTAGCGAATTGCTGACTGATTGAATGGGGGTGGGGGCAGGGGTGGGGCTGAAACAGGTCTTGCACTGGAAATTAAAAATCTCTCTGAGACAGCTGGGTATGTTTGTTTTGTGACTCACAGCCCCATTGTCACCAAGCTCTGGGCCCTGGGGGATCAGTTTGCTTTGCACAGAGGAAAGGTACCTCACTTTGGTGGAGGGAATGATGGGAGCCTAGCTGGCCACTGCAGCCCCAAGCCCAGGAAGGGAGCAGAACAAAGGCCAACGGCAAGAGAAGCGTTTGCTAGAAGCTTCCAGGGGCCTTGTTCAAATGATCCCTGCAAGTGCTGAGAGTTGCTGGCACTTGTGGGTGGAGAAGAGTAGCCAGGTTGCAATTAGGCAGCAACTGTAAGAATTTCTGGTACAATGCCTAAAGAGCTCAGAAGGAAGAGCCCTGAATATCCAAGGCTCTAGTGATTTGTGTGATTTTTCTTTTCCCCTTCTAAAGAAATATTAGTTTCGTGCTCAATTTTTTATTTGTAACTTTGTATTTTTAAAGAAAACCCTCTAATTTGTAGGAGTTTCTGGACCACAACTCCTGGATCTGTCCCTGGAAAGAGCTGAGGGGTTAAGGGGTGGGAAGGTGATGGTACTCTCTCAGAGAATCAGGATCGAAGCCTAATTATAGCAACCTGGACCAAGACGAGGCTCTCCGAAAGGGATGTCTCCCACTTGCTGTGTGACCTTGGGCATACCAATGACCATCTCTGAGCTTCAGTCCCCTTATCTGCCCATGGGAGGAAGCTGGATCAGGTCCCATTCTAAGGGTCCCCCAGCTCTGACTTCTATGAGGAAAAAAGACCCAGGGTAGCCAGGCATGGTGGCTCTTGCCTGTAATCCTAGCACTCTGGGAGGCCAAGGTGGGAGGATCACTTGAGCTCAGGAGTTTGAGACCAGCCTGAGCAAGAGCAGGACTCTGTCTCTACTAAAAATCGAAAGAAATGAGCTGGACAATTAAAAATCTATATAGAAAAAATTAGCCGGGCATGGTGGCACATGCCTATAGTCCCAGCTACTAGGGAGGCTGAGACAGGAGGATTGCTTGGGCCCAGGAGTTTGAGGTTGCTGTGAGCTAGGCTGATGCCATGGCACTCTAGCTTGGGCAACATAGTGGGACTCTCTCAAAAAAAAAAAAAAAAAAGAAAAAAAAGGCCCAGGGTATGGGTTCCAGAGAAAGTGGGGCCCCTGCACCCATGGAGGAGGAGGGAGCAGAGAGAGGCATCTTGGCTGGAGCTGCCCTGTGCCCACATCAGCTTCTCTCTTCCTGGAGGCCTTTGGTGTTCATTCCTCTTCCCACAAAGAAGGCTGTGTGCCAATCCTGGGAAGGGGGTACGCCAACTGCAGGGGCAGAGCCCCTTCTCCACGCCTCCTACTCACCCTGCGGCATGTGTCCTCCCCCCACCCCGCCACATCCAGGCCTCTGCCCGAGCAGCCTCCATGCCCCAGCTCCTTAATCTCTGCTCTGTTCACCTCTCTCCAGCCCCTCAGGAATAATGCTCAGAAAAGAAAAAGTTCTTTTATAAACTCAGCATTTTATAAATGCAAGTTACTGGTCTCCGTGGGCTTCTTTTGCAGATGTTTTTTCTACTCAACTGATCTGCAACCTCCCTGAGGGCCAATGCCCTTGCTTTTCACCCTCCTCAAATCCTCACCTCCCCAAGGTACAACTCTAAAGGCTTGTTTGTTGACTGAATCAACCACTCCGACAGGAAGGCCCAACTTCACAGAGAGGCGCCATTGTTACTCACGAAGAATTCTCTTCCAGACTAACCCGGCCCAGCCTCCACTCGGACTCCAGGTGAGTATGCAAACATCTCTGGGGACAGACATTACCTCCTCTACCACATTTGGTCAATAGCACTTAGTTATGTAGCGAGAAGTATCACTTCCTGGTGTCATGGAAGACACTTGGACCAGGAATCAGCATACCTTGATTGCACACTTGTCCTGTTCCCTCAATTAAGGACACCAAACCACAGCGTTCCCCTCCACACACTAGGGAACCGGTATCTGACCTGGGGATCAGATAGGATAACCCTGCTAATAGCCACACTCACAAAGGGGCTGGTTCACTTCAGCTTCCCCATGAGCTTTGCACTGCATGGGGCCTTCACTGAGGGCAAAGGAACAAGCATCAGCTCTGCGTCCCCTGCAACCCCAGCCCCAGTGCCCCACAGAGGAGGGACACACGGGAAATGTTTGCAAATGGATGAAGGTCAAGCCCCAGAAGGATCCCTTTCCCAGCTTCCCCGTCCTCACCGGCTCTCCTCGCCCTCCAGCAGCTTGCGGTAGGTGGCAATCTCGATGTCCAGGGCCAGCTTCACGCTCATCAGCTCCTGGTACTCACGCAGCTGCCGCGCCATGTCCTGCTTGGCTCGCTGCAGGGCGGCCTCCAGCTCCTCCTGCTTGGCACGAGCATCCTTGAGGGCCAGCTCCCCACGATCCTCGGCTTCGGCAATGGCAGCCTCCAACCTGGCACGCTGTGGGCAGTAGTGAAGCTGTGAGCTGGGGGACAGGGCTCGCCAGTCACTGCCTTTCTGCCTACCCATCCCACAGCGAGCACCTGGGCAACTTGCTTCAGATGGCTTCATCAGTAGTGCCTACTCCCCGAAGCACCGGGGAATCCAAGAGTTAAACACATGGGTTTGGGTAGCCAATGCTGCTAGCTTCCAATTCTGGATCTGCCACTTAACAGCTCTATGGTCCTGGATGAATCAATCCTTCTAAGCCAAAGTCTCCTCTTTTCCAAAAAAGCAATAATCCTATTGCCTACCTTATAGGGATATTTGCATGAAATGAGATAAAACACAAGAGGTCCTTGGCACAACGTCTAGCACACAGCAAGTACTTAATAAATGCTATTGTGATTATTATTAATAAATGCTATGATTTTCAAATCCTCATTCCTGCCAGCCCTTAGCTGAAGGAGCTCCAAGACTATGGGATCTTAACGTAGGCCCCAAATGTCCAGCAGGTGACAAGAACCAGAAACCACCTTTAAAAACAGGAACCAGTTGGGAACAGGCACAGAACAGGGGGGCTTGGAGCAAAGAGACATGACTAACTACCCCCAGATGCCATGGGATGTATGATCCACAGCCCATGGGTTTGGTCAGGGACAGTCCAGTCCTGATGGGCCTGCAGCTGCCACTTCCCGCCTGGCCTTAGAGTTCCCTCTGCTTTGGGCTCCTCCCCCACTGCCAGGAGCCTGTCCCAGTACCAGGCCTCATTGTGTCTGGCTCAGAGGGTGCCACCCCAGGCCTCGGTCAGGGCTCCTCCTCCTCCCTTTTCACCGACTTTTCTGCCCTCAGTCCTCTGCCCTCAGCTGAAACCCCTACCTCTCTGCCTGCCCTCCCAGCGGGCCCTGACACTCTGCCCTTGGCCACTGCTCAGGACTTGCCCTGCCACACTGGTTCCTACTGGGCCAAGGCCATCCCGCTGCCTCTGGAGACCTCCCGGTGGGGGCAGACTCTAAAGTGGATGTGGTGGAGGCTGTAGGGTTTGGGAAACCACCATTCACTATTCTGTGCCTCCCTCCTGGCCTGGAAGCTAGCCCACTTCTCAAGGTGATTCACAGCCCTGCATCTGTGCCAGGAGGCCCTCTCTGCTTCCTGGAAATGGGCCTGCAGGGCTCCAATGGGGGGGACATCTCTGGGTAAATCACCCCCACATCCCCCTGCCCCAGCTAATCTGGAATCAGCTTTCTGAAGCTGCTGCATGTGTCACCTTCCCTCCCTTGCCACTGCAGACACCTGCTCAGGCTGAGCTGCCCATCCACACCTGCACCTCAGCCAGGGCTTGGGCACCCTCCCTCACGAACACCTCCAAGCCCAGCTTTCAGCAAAGCACTCCTCCCAGTCAGTCTCTCTTCTGAGACCTGCGCCCCATCGCGTGCCCAGTGCTGGGAGAGAGCAGGGAACCAGACAGACAAGGTCCCTACTCTCAGGCATCTGTCAAACTCCAGCAGAGGCAGGGACAGTCAATAACTGAATTAATAAGACAGAAACTTTCAGAGCACAATAGGTGCTTCAAAAGACTTCAGCTAGGCTGCTGATACAGTGGCTGGGTGTTTGAGGAAGCCTTCTCTGGGAAGGGGCCTTTTGTCCTCAACCCCAGGGAGGAGAAAGGGACAGCCACAGACTGAGCCGGGAGAACCACATTCCAAGTGGAGGGAACACCAAGTGCAAAGGCCCTGAAGCATGACCGTGTTGGCAAATGCAAGGTACAGGAAGCAGCCTAGTGTGGCCCGAGCAGAGTGAGGGGAGTCGTGGGAAGTGAGGGCAGGGTGGGAAGGGGCCTTGGGAGCCACAGGACGGGCTTCTGCTGGCCTCTGTGTTCCCGGTGAACTGTGAGCTCCTGGGCACAGCACATGGCACCCAGAGGCAGATGCAGGCAGGGCTCAGTAACAGTGCGGTAACTGACTGGTGGTGGTTCTCCTCTGGCCAGCCAGCCTGAGGCTGCCTCCACACACTCCATGCCCATCCAGATTCTTCTCCTGCCCTCGGCCTGTGCCAAGACCTGCCAAGAACATTCTGTCCGGGAGCTCTCACAAGTGGGCCTGAGACGTGAGCTGCACCAGCTCTGGCCCAGGAGGAGCCAGGAGAAGGGCTTGTCCCCACCTGGTTCTTGATGTTGTCGATCTCAGTCTGCAGCCTCTGGATGGCCCGGTTCATCTCCGCAATCTCCTTCTGGGTGTTCCGGAGGTCGTCCCCATGCTTCCCAGCCTGGGCCTGGAGGGTCTCAAACTGGAGGGGCCATATAGAAAGGTATGGCAGAGGGTGGGTGACGATTATAGGCTACTCGTCCCTCTCTCCATCCAAGGAAGGCCCCTCCCACTTATATTTCTAGAGAAGGATAGTCTGACTCCCAGCAGTCCTTGCCTAGTGCCAAGGGCCAGACTGCTGGGCAGCACGGTAAGGAAGGGGTTATCCTCCAAGCCAGGACAGGGAGGACAGGGAAGTCTCCCCAGGGCCATCCCACAGACCCTGGGGCTCTTCCCACTCCCTAATGCTCCATGCCCTAGTGCTGGAGAGTCACTGAAAGTCTGAGACCTTCACCTATTCAACAACCAGCACCACCCATTTCACAGATGAGGACAGCGAGTCCCAGAGAAGGGGAAGCACCACCCGGGGATCACACAGCAAGTCAATGTCAGAACGAGGGCCCAAACCCAGGTCTCCTTGTTGGCACACCTGTGTTCTCACCCATGCACCATGGATGACTCCCTGCCTCCATGCTGCTTTAATCCATGCCTCAGTCTCCCTCATCCAGGAATGCTGGTTTACCCTGGCTCCGCTCCTGCTCCCTCAGCACCTGAGGCTGTCCTGCCTCCATAAAGTATGTGTAATGATTTAGCCTCCCAGGTTTGGGGCGCTAAGATCAGGATCTAGTTCCTGCTCTTCCATCTATAGCTGTGTGGAGTCTAGTTACTTAACCTCTCTGTGCCTGTCTCCTCATCTTTAAAATGGGGACAATAATGGTTCCTACCTAATAGGGATGTTCTGTGGATTACATGAGTCAGTACAAGTAAAACATCTGAAAACTGCCTAGCACTGTATAAGGACTTGCCAAATTTTAGCTATTATAATTAGTCATATTAATCCATGTCTATTTCCTCTGTCATCCTCCTATCAGGCTAGGATCTCCCCTGGGGCAGGGATGTGGCCTTTGCACCCTCTTCTCCCCAGAGCACCACAGACCTAACCACTGGTACCTGCCAGAACAGTAGGGCCCCAGGCCCTTAAGGCTTGAGACAAGTTGAGGAGTAAGGGAAGCTGCCACCAAGGACCCTGACAGGGGAGGAGATATGTTGCCATTGGCCGCACACCTTGATCTGGTACCAGGCCTCAGCCTCAGCCCGGCTGCGGTGGGCCATCTCCTCGTACTGGGCCTTGACCTCAGCAATGATGCTGTCCAGGTCCAGGGAGCGGCTGTTGTCCATGGACAGGACCACAGACGTGTCCAAGTTCTGCGACTGCAGCTCTGTCAACTCCTGTAGGAACCAGACAGAACATCATGCCTTCGGGCATGACCCACCCCTGTGCCCATGCCCACCCTGCATCCCCCCATACACACGGGAAAGAGAAGGAAATGGGAGTCTGGAGTGGCCGAGTCACCAGGCAGTGAGGGGACCCAGACCCAGCACACGTTATACGGTTCTTTCTGCCCACCTCTGGCTCCCTGAGGAGCCCATCAATAGTGTCTCAAATAGCAGAGTCTGGTAGGATTAAAGGGGATAAAGAAAATGACAGTGTGGTGAGCTGTGATGGCTCCTCACTGGGAGGTGGGACAAGAGCTCTCTTGTGAAGAGGCCAACAGGGGACAGGTGAAATAATCGTATTCCACCCTGGAATGGAATACTCTGAAGCCTTCAGACTGATGACTCGGCTGTACTGACTGACAGGGAGGTGTATACTGCTGCATGAGAAAAGATATGACTCTATTTTTATTAAAAATATAGATTTCTATATCTGTATGTGTATATATATATGCATAGAAAAAGTCTGGAAAGGTAGATAGTAATACAAAGATGACAATAGTAGGTTTAAGTGATCTATTTTCAACTTTATGATTTACTTACTTTTCTGGGTTTTTTGCAATGAGTATGTATTACTTTCACATGAGAAGAAAATTTTGTATATGTATATTATACACAACACATATAAATGTATGTGTGTGTATATATGTGCACGTGTATAAAATATGTGGCAGACAAGGGGAGACAGAACTGAGGTTGGAAGTGCTTGAAGCCCCTGAAACTGACATCCACGTGGAATTCGCTCCCAGGGGCTAACGGAGGCTGGATGTCCAATCAAAGCCTCCACTAGACTGAACCAAGAACTGTTCTATAATTAGCCTCTGGCGCTAATTATGCCCCAGGCCAGCCTCTGCCGTGGATTAGCCAGCCTATCTTCTACCTAAGGCCAGAGAGTCCCACTGATGAAAGTAGAGGGGTTTTCAAATCCCTGTGAGGAAAGAGAGCTGGAAGCCAGGCAGGGCAAGGTGTGAGAGAGAACGAGAAGGAAGGGTAGACAGAGGCCTGGCGGGTTGGTGGGTGGCTGCCCACCCAGTACCTCTGGGTGTAAACTCTCAGGCATTTCAGCCTCTCCTGACATGGGCCCCCCTGCATGCCCCACCTAGCCCACCCTTGAGCCTCATCACTGCCTGGGGTCCCCAGAACTCCTCCTGGTTCCTTTCTGTCCCACCTAATCCCCCTTCCTTAGAAACATTGCAGCCATCCCATGTCTCTCCAAGGCCAAATGCTGATTGACCCTACCCCCAGCTCTTCCTGAACCCCTGGCCCACCAGGAATTCCTGTGTGCAAAAAAGATGAAGAGCAGGATAAATGCCCCCATCCCCCCCACACACTCAGACTGGCCCAGAGACAAGGGGCTGAACCAGATGGCTCCCTGGCTAGGACAGGTAGGACCCCCGAGGTCCTCACTGTCTCATGGAGGGTCTTCAGGAAGTTGATCTCATCATTCAGGGCATCCACCTTGGCCGCCAACTCCACCTTGTTCATGTAGGCAGCATCCACATCCTGGAGGTAGAAGGACAGGGCAGAGAGGTACCATGTTCTCAGTACCAGATAGGGGACATCTAGTAGGGGTGGGAGCAGGCCAGCCCTGTCCAACCCACAGGTCCAAACACCACTGCCCCATCAAGAAACACAATTTCTCCCAGCTGCCTGACACCATGGCAGGAAGTTCCTGCTGCCAACCCCCAAGGCTGCATGGGGGCATCATCTCCACTCATCCCTACAGCCAGAAACTCTGGGGTCCCAGAGCCCCAACCTTGCACTCAACCAGTTCCTAAAGACTCAGATGGCTTGAACACACCAGCAAGCCATGTGACCTGGAACAAATGACTTCAACTCTGAGCCTCAACTTCCCATCAGTCAGTGGGAGAAGAGCATAAAGTCGATCAGATTCCCACACTCCCTCCTAGATGGAAAATCTCCAGCCCACATGTTTATTTTGCAGCATGGGTGACTCTGATGCAGGTGGTCAGATTCCTGCCACCCCAGGTGGAAATGATGTCTAAGCCTCTTCCAGCCACACTCTCCTGGGGCTAACCTCCTGCATTGTAGGGCTCACTTTGACCCAATCCTGAATCGCCAAGAGCAAGGGCCCAGCGCTCTGGGGCAGGTTATACTTCTGTGGATGGGCCTGGCACACAGAGCTACTTGGTGAGTGTGTGTTGAATCAAAATCTTAAAGAGCATGTAACTCAAAGCACCCTAAGACACTAAGGCCTTCTAACCTCCACTTGCAAATTTCCAGGGACAGAGAGCTGCCTCAAGGCAGCTCGTCACATTCATTCAGCAAACACTTCAGGCCTGCCACATGTCACCTTTGTCTGTGATGAAATGTTCTTACTTCAAAAGAGCACTTCCATATTTGGGAAATCTCCCTCTCTAACCTCTATCCTTTGGTCACCTCTAACCCCTAGAGGCCCAGAAACAAGTCTAGCCACTCACCAGGCACACACACACACACACACACACACACACACACACAGAGAAGAGGCTGTGTGGTGAGGGCCTGGCTTCCAGACCTCTCCCTCCCCAGCCCCATCTTCCCCCTCTTGTGCAGCCCAGGCCAGACCATGGCCACAGATCCCCACCTACCACTCAGGTGAGGGGCCCTGTGGTCCCCAGTCCCATATGTTTTCAGACCAGCCCCCTACAGCCTGTCTGCCCCTCACCTTCTTCAGCACCACAAACTCATTCTCAGCAGCCGTGCGATGGTTAATTTCATCTTCGTACCTGCAGCAAAGGGGACGTGGTGTTGGAGCAGCTTGGCTTCCACCCCCCTCACACACTGGTGGGAAATCTGCCCTGCCTCCCCTCCACCCACTCCTTAATGACCCACCTGAAAAAAACAGGTGTCAGAACTATAAAACCAAATTTCCCTGACTTCCGCCTGGCTATTCCTGGGGCTTGAGTCTTGGCATGGCACGGGCAGGGGGAGGGTAAGTGGTTGGCTGGACATGCAGGAAGCAAGTCAATTAAAACACAAAGGCTGCATATACCGGAGGGAAGACAGCAGATAATGATAGCCCTGTGTATGGACTGCTTTCTGCGGGACCCACACTGTTATGTGTTTCAATCACTAAGTCATCTCATCCTCAGGCCAACTCTATAATGATGGCACCTGAAAGGCAACAGGGTCACAGGGAAGCTGGGTGTTCTGCCCAAGTCACTGGGCTGCTCAGTGGCAAAGCCCAGACCTGAACCCTGGCAGCTGACTTCAGCCTGTGCCTTAACCACAACCTAATCTCACCCCGAGGGGTGAGGAAGGGGCTTGCAGGGGAGGAATGCTATGGAATCAGGACAGAGGACCACATAAAATCCTGGAAGGACCAGGCCCCAGCTACACAGCCCAAACCCCATCCCTACCCTTAGGGTGGCACAGAGGAAGAGCCTAGCCTAGTGTTTATTTGGGGATTCAAAAAAGGAATGTCAGAAACAAGAGCTCAGCAGTGCCCAAGAGCTGCTGGGAGCAGCAGGAAAGCTGTGGACAGCGCTGGCAGGTAACAGGAGGCCCAGGCAGGGTGGGCCCTTCCAGGAGCCCAGACTCAGGGTAGGAGATAGCCACATCCACAAAGCCGCACTCCCTCAAGCCCCATAGAAGCTGTGGAAATATCTGCAAGGCCGCCTGCCCACCCCGGCCTCAGTGCTGCACTGCTGGGCCCCAAGCAGCCCAGACTGAAGCTCCCTGAGCAGCTGCACACAGGCCCTGCCCCAGCCCTCCCTGGGCCCTGCCGGCTCCTCCCTCAGTCCCGCCTGCAGCTCAGCAGGCTCCACAGGAAGGTGCTGGAGCACTTTGGTGTTGGGGGAGGATGGGGGGTGTACACACATGCATGTACACATGTGGAGTCCCTGACAACAGGGCTGGCTGGTGGCCAGGCCTGCCCTGCCCTGCACCTGTCTGGTCCCACCTGCTGTGGGATTAATCCTGTTGACTTTTGCCCTGGGGAGATGTTCCACAGGCCTGTTTGCTCTCCTCCAGTCAGAGCCAGTGTTCCTGCTCCTGCTCTGTCACGCAGCCACCAGCAAAGGACAGTACTCTCTCTCCCCTCCCACCCCCAGTGCCCACTGGGCAGGTGTGCCAGGGTGGGGCCCGGCCCAAGCTCCAGGCTTTGGCTTCTATTCATTGGGAAAAGAGAGCTCAGCAAGCACCTCAGAGGCCTGTCCCCAAAGCCCCAGGCTTCCTGGCCCCTCCTCACAGCCTCCTTTCTGGCTCCTGCCCTGACCCAGCCACTCCGCAGCCCTTGCACCCCTCCCCATTGCTCACGGCCATCACTTCCCTCCTCGCTTCTTTCCTTCCCCACCTGAAAGTCAGGGATCTAAAAACTCAAGTCCTCGCTCTCACAGTGACCTGCTGTGTGATCTCAACCAAGTCCCCGAACCTCCCTGGTCTCCAATTCCTCACCTGAACAAAAGGTTTTCTAGAATGATCTGTGAGGATCACACAAGTTCTGAAGCACTCCTGTCATGAGATACCTGCCGCCCCACCCTCCCTCGGGGCTGGGTCAGGCACTCAAAGGGAGCAGTGCAGGTCAGGGGCCGGCTGAGATGTCGCACTGGGACTGAGTCAGGAGAAAAGACCAGAATGATGGAAACCGCCCGGGGCACAAACTGGGGAGAGAGGCAGGAACCCTGTTGGTTCTGAGCAGCAGCACATTCAACCCTGCAGCAGGGGTACTTGCAGAGGGCTAGCTGATCAGGGGCACACTGGCATAGGGGCAGGGATCCTGGCGGGTCGCATTGGGGGGCGTTACTTATTCTTGAAGTCTTCCACCACATCCTGCATGCTCCGCAGCTCCACCTCCAGGCGGCCGCCATCCACCTGCAGCGCCTCGAGCTGTCGCCGCAGGCCAGCAATCTGGGCCTCAAAGATGTGTGGGAGGCGGCTGCTCTTGGCGGACTTCTGCTCCTGCAGCAGCGCCCACTTGGTCTCCAGCAGCTTGTTCTGCTGCTCCAGGAACCGCACCTGGAAGGGGTGAGGGGAGGAGAGGAAACTCATGAGGGGCCAGACTGTGCCACCCACAGCAGGACTGAGGAGGGTCTCGAGCCACCCGGCAGTGCCCACGCGCCCACCTGACTGCGGCCCTCAGCCCTCTCCCCTCAGACTCTGTTTCAGTGTCTGCCTGGCGCACTGATGCTTGGCTCTTGACACACGTGCTCTAGGGTCTCCTTCCCCCCAATCCATTTCTGAAGGGCTGCCCCTTTCTGTTGCTGGATCCTGGGACTGACAGGGCCCTCCCCTCCCCTTACACTAGGACCTCTTCTCTTCCTTCCTCAGCAACCTCTCTCTTCTTCCTTTCCTCCAGCAAGACCTTGGGTCAGGGCGCTACAGTCAATCCAAAGTAGAATGAGCACCTACTGTGTGTCCCACCCTGGGAAAGCCCTTAAGGAGCACGTAGTATGACTGAGGGTGGGAGGCAAGAGAAGCCTCTCAAATCCAGCAGCTCAGGGCACCAGGACATGGAGGCTGCAGACAGTAAGGTGCATAGCTCAGCAGGAGGGAGGAGCCTGGGCCTGGGGCAGCCAGAGGAGGCCCCCCGCAGAATCCAAAGGACACATCTGGCTGAATGGCAAAGGAGAAGACAATGTGGGGGGCAGTGGGTGGCAAACTTAATCTAAGTCTGAGGGGCCAGGCACAGTGGCTCACGGCTGTAATCCTAGCACTCTGGGAGGCCGAGGTGGGTGAATTGTTTGAGCTCAGGAGTTCGAGACCAGCCTGAGCAAGAGTGAGACCTCTGTCTCTACTAAAAATATAAAGAAATTAATTGGCCAACTAAAAATATATAGAAAAAATTAGCCGGGCATTGCGGCCCATGCCTGTAGTCCCAGCTACTCAGGAGGCTGAGGCAGAAAGATCGCTTGAGCCCAGGAGTTTGAGGCTGCTATGAGCTAGGCTGATGCCATGGCACTCTAGCCCAGGCAACACAGTGAGACTCTGTCTCAAAAAAAAAAAAGAAAAAAAAAAAAGCCTGAGGGAAGGGCCCTGGCCAGAGGGACCCCAGCAAGGCTAGCTCTCAGTTCTCTGGGTCTAGACCCACTTTGCCCCACTCCTCCCAGACCCGCCAATCAAGTCTGCCTCTCGCCTCCCTGGAGGGACACATGTGTGGTGGAAGTAGACAGCTAGGAAAAATGCATCCCAAATAGCCCCTTCCCAGCGCTGTCAGTGCCACATCCTGCCCCCAGCTGGGCTATCTCCAAGGACAGGCATGACCTCTCCTCCTACCGCTAAAGGGAGGTGAGGGACCAAGGAGGTGGAGCCTCCTCCCTCCAGCCCTCTATATCCAGCCTCTGCTTCAACATCTACAGCGGCTGAAGGAGTCAGGATCACCTCATCCTAGACTCTACACAGCTCCCCCTCAGCAAAAGGGGCCCAAAGAGAGAAGAACCCCTGGCCTTGGCCTCTGGAACTCCCAGCCTGACACGGGTGACAAAACTGGCCCAAGAGCCCCAGGGGACTCACAGACACAGCCAGCTAGCACAGCGCTGCAGAGCCCAGGCACACATTCCTGGAGGAAAGGGAGGGGCTACGGGCAGCTTGCTGGAAGAGAGGGTTTGGAGACCAGGGGGACAGAATGCAAGGAGTTAATGGGGAGGAGGAAGACCTCGGAGGTAGTCCCACGACATTGGCAGAAAGGGAGAAGAATGCCAGTCCTCCCAGCACCTGGCCTGAGCACAGACAGGGATAGTTAGGGATAGTTAACATGGCTGGTGTGGCCTGGAGCAAGGTTGGAGGCAAGGTTCTGTCCGCTAACCTTGTCGATGAAGGAGGCGAACTTGTCGTTGAGAGTCTTGATCTGCTCGCGCTCCTCCTGGCGCACCTGCTGGATGGAGGGATCGATGTCCACCTGCAGCGGGGCCAGCAGGCTCTGATTGATGGTAACCTCGCGGATGCCGGCGCCCAGCGGGCCCGCATAGGCAGAGTGCACTGCCACGCGCGGCCGGGAGGCGCTCAGGCCGTGGAGGCTGCTGCTGCCGAAGCCGCCCCGGCGCCCCGAGGTCAGGCGCACCTGGGCGCCGAGACCCGGGACGGCGGCGGAGCGCGAGCTGAACGCCCGCGAGCTGAAGTGCATGGACATCGTGGCCGGACCGGGCTGCACCCAGCGGCAGGCGAGGAGAGCGCGAACTCGCTGACCTCCGGGAGACCTGCGCCTTTTATCCCCCGGGAGCGCGCGGCGGGGCTCCCACAGGTAGGGGCGGGGCTGGCCTCGGGCCACCTTTCTCCGCCGCCAGGCGCCTACCGGGCCGCGCGCTTCCACCCTCTGCGCCGCCCAGCCCGCCCTGGCCCGGGCTTTCAGTCCAGCAGGAATGGCCCCGTGGGCAGGAGCGCCATCCACAGACAACCCCACACTCCCGTGCAGGCTGCCGCAGGGAACAGTAGGAGACGGCAGTGGGGAAGGCTTCCCGGAGGAGGCTTGGGGAAAGGGAAGAGCAGACAGATTCCTGAGGCCGAGCGGAAAACCAGGCGGTCAGAGACTAGAGGAAGGGGTGGGCAACAATGTTCCAGTCCAAGAGTCAGCGCCCTGACTTCCCCATCACCGAGGGTAAAAGCCATACAAGCATTCCCTGACTTTCTCTCTCCCCGCAAGTCCAGCTCGGCCTTCAGAGATTTGTTTTGTTTTGTTTTAGACAGGGTTTCGCTCTGTCACCCAGGCTAGAGGGCAGTGGCCTCATCATAGCTCTCTGCAACCTCAAATTCCTGGCCTCAAGAGATCCCTCTGCCTCAGCCTCCAGCCTCTGGAACAGCTGGGACTATGGGTGTGAACCACTGCACCCGCTGATTTTTCTGGTTTTTTTTTAAAGATGGAGTCTTGCTATGTTGTCCAGGCCAGTCTCAAACTCCTGACGTCAACCAATCCTCCCACTTCGGTCTCTAAGCCTCAGCTCAGTTCTTGAGTAGTCTGGCCCCACCGTGGGCCTGGCCTAGCTAGTTTCCCTGGCTGCATCCCCACACCTCATTTCCACACAGAACCTATGCCAAGTGGGGCATGACCCCACTTCTAGCCCCCCCCCCACTCCAATGAGCATGTGACACCCAGAGGCCCCAGGGCCTGCACTTCCCCACCCCCCACTCATATTCACACCCACTTATTTTATGGGTGCCTGTAGAGGAAGGGGACACCTGTGTGTATTTGGGACACTTTGTGGATGTGTGTACACACATCTACAGGCCTCTGGGCTTCACTGTGCCCTCACCCCTAAACATATGAATGAGCATGTCCGTGAGCCTGCTCACACAAATGGGAGTCTGTGTTGGGGGGGGGGACTGTGGATACACAGTTGCACACATTTATATGCCTATCTGTATGCACATGCTTCTATTTGCACTCAAACACTCCTCCCCTGCCTGGCCCCTGCTATTTTCCTATTTAAAAGTCCCCAGCACTCACCTCCCTCATTGAAGCCACTACCAAACAATTCCCAGCAGCTTCAAACCCAGCAAGAAAGGGTAAGCATCGTGCCGAACAGGGTATGCCAGCTGGAGTCAGCTGCCCAGGTGCTGGCCTCGCTTTCTGGTAGCTCCAGCCACAATTGCCGCACCCTCTGCCCCACCCACCCTGCCACCCCATTTCCCCGGACCTGGCTCTGGCTGCCTTTAGCCCACCTGGAGCCCCTCCCAATGAGCTGGCCACATTGTCACCTCAGACCAAGCCCTTGGGGGAGTCCTAGGTGGAGGAGGGTGGGAATGGAATGTCCTTCCTGGTTGCCATTTCAGTTAGAGCACACGGACTTCCAGTGAGGCTAAAGAAGGTAACCCCTCCTCAGCGATCTTAGTGGGAGGAGGCCCACGACCTCCCTCCCTTCCCTCCCTCTCCTCTCCTTTGCTGTTGGGATAGCTCGGGCCAGAGGCAGAGGGAGGCCCAAGGAGACCTTCAGTGGTGTCTTCTGTGGAGCGTGTGTATGTGTGTGCGTGTGTGTATGTGAGAGAGAGAGAGAGATTTGACCTAAAATTGTACCTGGTTGTAGCTTGAAGAGCATACAGTTCCCTGGCCCTGTGATATTTGCAGTCATGGGACTCCCACTGCCCCCTTCCGTAATGCCCAAACAGGCCAAAGAGACCACTTGTTTAATTTACACACACACTCCAACTTCCTCACCCCTCAGGGCTCATCCTCCACTGTTTTTGTTTCACTATCCTCACCCCCCCACCCCCCACCCCTCCACCCGCCCTCTTCTGCTGGGGCCTTGTCACCCTTCCTTACTTCCAACCCCCCATGGGATCTGCACTCCAGAGCCACCCAGACGGGAGTTCCTCGCATCCACTTCTCCCCTAGAGCCTGGCTGAGAAATCTTTGGCAGGGCACTGCGGCTGCCTTGTGGCCCTGGACAAGTCACTGCTCCTCTCTAGACCACAGTCTCTCACCAGCGATGAAATCCCCAGGGTCCACACCTAGAGGGAGCTGAGGGAGGATAATGCAAAGGAGAAAAGGTCTCTGGGCTTGTCAGATCCGGGCCTCAATCCCCCTTGAGCAACGTTTCCCCATTCCAGGGCCTGCCCAACATCCGCCCCTAGGCCCTTTCACCCCTCCCCGAAGCATTCCTGGCCGCCCAGCCCTGGCCAGTCTCCTCCCGCCGCTACACTCACAGGCCAGAGCTGGGAGCCCCGCGGTGCCAGGCAGCGCACACAAACATCCTCTGGAGGGCTTCCCAAGGCTCTATGGGTCAAACTCCTGCCCACAAGAGTTCACAGCTCCTCAGTCTGCCCAGCCTCACCCACCCAGACCTCTGCTGGCCTCACACAGACCACCTTACGAGGTCCTGGGTAGAACCTTAAGGCCCGTTACCACCCAAAGCCTTTCCCCAGTGGTCATCTACCCAGCCCAAAGGCAGCTCCCATCTCTGTTGCACACACACTCATTCTTCCCACCACCCTCCTCGCTGGCCCATTGTACCCTCTGGAACTCAGCTAAGAACAGCAGACAGCCCCGGGTCCCCAGCCTGGCAGGGCTCCACCAAGCCTGCCCTACACCACGGCCCCTGCAGCCCTGCAGGTGGAACTTGCTGCTCCTCTCCTAGGGAGGTGGGGGAGATGTTTTTTGGCCCTCTGCTGCACTTTCAGAACCATTACTCATTGTCCATCCCCGAAAAGCATGTCCTCTGATTCTTAAAGAAAAAAATAAATTTTTTTCATTATCTTGGACTACAAGTGCTTGTAATCATAACAAGAGCCACTTGGCATGAAATGTAACACATTTCTAAAAAGTCAGATGATAAAGGACAAGGAAGCAACATGTGACAGCCAACAGGCTGCTTCCCTGAATATGTGACTCAATGAGGAAAAGACAAACCACCCAACACAAAAGTGGGTGACAGGCAGGAGTGATATGAGCCAGTGCTTGCTATGCAGTGCCTGGCACTGTTCGAAGTTCTTGGCCTCTATTAAGCCATTTAATTCCCACAATAACCCTGCAGTGCAGATATGTATTACTATCCCCCTTTTAAGAAAGAAAATTCCTTTAGGAAAAAAAGAAAGAAAATTGAGGTGCAAAGAATTTGAGCCAATTGCCCAAGCTCACAGAGCTAGGATATAGAAAAGCCAGGATTTGAACCTTGGCAGTTGGAACCAGTAGATCATTTACAGAAAAGAAAAGAAAGAATATCAATTAGCAAATATGAAAAAATGCTCAACCTCATTCAAATTAAAGAAATACAGCAAGAATGGTAATGAAAAGCCATTTACCTGTCAAATTGTCAAAGGCAAATGTTTGATAACAGCATCCCGTCCTGGCAGGTGTGTGGCTAACAGAAAACTTTGGCCTTTGTTGGTGGGATGATTGACAGGTACATCCTCTTTGGAGGGCAAGTTGGCAAAAGCTTTCAAAATCAAAAAGACATTTGCCCTTCCATCAAGAAATAAAACAAATAAAATGAATATACCAGTTGTTTGACCAAGTAATTCCACCACCAGGATCTTCACCTATAAATGTTCTCAACAAATGTGCACTCTTACCTGTGGTTTCTGCTGCCATTGTCGTATATTCGTGAAAAATTAGAAACATCATAAATGCCTGTTGATAGGAAAGTGATTGCATGAATTGAGCTACATACACTCCGTGGAATGGTATTTGCTGAAAAGAATAAAATCCTTCACATACTGATTGCCTTTTTAAGCTTTATATAGTGATTGCACAAATCACTGTAATTCTGAAAACCTCACAGGCCCGAGCCATCCAGCTATATCATGTCTACCTCCCGCCCTGATCCCTGCTGGCTCTCAGCCACCTGCTCCTTCTCCCTGCGTGCTGGCCAGGGCTCTGGCCCCTGGATCCTGGTTCTCTTCTCCACCCCCTGACCACTACCCTCACTCTCTGACCCCTGGCCCCTCAGTTTCCGCTGGATGGACCTCCAGCCCTCCTCAGCCTGAGCAATGGGCTTCTCTCCTCCAACTCTAAACTGCAGAGCACCAGTGGAGAAAACCACATCCTTAAGACCTGGTGTCACAGCTACTGAGCACAGTCCCCAGCTCAGCCCATCCTCTTTGCTCCTGGGCACTTCCCTCTCTGCCTTTGCTCTGCAGCCTCTCCCAGGCCTCCTGGCTGCTACAGCAAAGCTGCTCCACTCTCCTCCTACCCCTCATCCTCTACCCTCCCCGCCCCCAAGAAAGACTCATGCGTTCTTCACCGAGAAAATCAGATAATCCAATAAAATGAAATAAATCTGGTAAAAACTCCTTTGCCTTTCTTCCCTTCCCCAACACTTGCTGCCCCTCCACACCCTTCTTTCCTCCCTCCAAGCCCTAGGGACAGACTCTCCTCCACCTGTGCTCCAGACACCGTCCTCCCCCACCTGCTCGGAGGTCGAGGTCGAGGTCGTATTCCATCAGTCGCCCCTCCGCCCCTCCGCTGTGGGGGAGGAAGTCCGACGTCAGGGCTGAGGTTTCAGTGGGATGAGGAAATGGAAACGGCAAGTGCTGAGGACAGTTTCTAATAAGGTGTAGCAGGAAGGAAAAGTGGGATGGGAAGTTAGCTCGAATGGAAAACAAGTCAAGCAAAAGATGACTTTAGGATGGAGGAGATGTGGACTGGCAGAGGAGTTGACAGAGACATATTTAAGAGATCTTAAATATGACAGAGAGAGGACCTAGTTAATGGAGCAAGGCCCGGGTTGGGGGTGGGTTGAAGAGTCCAGGTGGGGCCAGTTGTTATGCCCAGGAGAAACACCGCAATGTTAATGGCGAGAGGAAAGAGCTGAGGGTGGACAAGGACATAGATACTCACAGGTGGGCAGAGGAGTTCAGAGAAAGTTCCACAGACTCTAAGAGAATGGCTATTTCTGCTTCCAGGGGAGATGTAAATAACATTTAGTGAGTCTGTTCTGCCCCAGTTCTCTACACCTGGTCAACCTACGCATGTACGGTCTCTGGTCTCAGTCCACATAACAGTTACTCTCTGTAAACGAGATTAGCAGTCTCGGGGAAAACCATTCAGTGCCGTGGTAGAAGGTGCAGACTCTGGTTTGACTCAGACTACCTCTTCCGAGCTACATGACCTTGTAGCTGGCCTCTGTGCGACTCAGTTTCTTCATCTATAAAATGTGGGATCAAAGTGTCTATCTCATGGGGTTTACGTGTTGAAGAAGATAATAGACATGTAACATACTTAAAGCTCTGAGCAGATCAAGAAAACTCAATAATTGGTAGCTGTCTCTGTTGTCACAGTTGTTCCGGCAGACAACCATCGGAAGACCTGCCATGCTCATGGCCATTCCTATCCTCCCTTTTCTGGTGAGAGTGCAAGAAGATTGGGACTCAGGAAACCACCTCCCTCAATTTGTCCCTCATTTGAGCACTATGTGGTACATGGGGTAGGGACTCTAAGGCTCTGAGAGTCTCTCCACCTTCTCCCCTCCTCCCATTCCCATGGTCGTGGGTGCTCCTCCCCATGTACTGTCAGTCCTCGTTCACCTCCTTCTCCTTCTGGCCATCTGCATCCTGGCATCTCCTGTGCTCCTGCTGAACTTTCTGGGCTTGTGGAGCTGGATATGCAAAAAATGGTTTCCCTACTTCTTGTGGAGATTCACTGTGATGTACAATGAACAGATGGCCAGCAAGAAGAGGGAGCTCTTCAGCAACCTGCAGGAGTTTTCGGGCCCCTCTGGGAAGCTCTCCCTGCTAGAGGTGGGCTGTGGCACCAGGGTCAACTTCAAGTTCATCACCACCTGGGTGCAGGGTGACCTGTAGTGATCCCATTGCCAACTTTGAGAAGCTCTTGATCAAGAGCATTGCCAAGAACTTCAGTTCGAGCAGTTTGAGCACTCTGGGGAGAACATGTACCAGGTAGCCAATGGCGCTATGGATGTGGGGGTCTGCACCCTGGTACTGTGCTCCATGGAGAACATGGAGCAGATTCTCCTTGAGGTATACAGAGTGCTGAGGCCATCAGTGAGTAGGGTGAGGTGGGAGAGGCCCATCTTCACTGCGCACTAAGCTGGACAGAGCATCAGACTGCATCAAGACACCTGTGGACTCAGGCACAGCTCACACTGAGGGTGACCTTAGGCAAACCACTTTGCTCATTCATTTATTCATTATTTATTCAATAGACATTTAGAGAATGCTGACTATGTGCAGTAATGAAGTATTTCTGGGGTGAGAATATCAGTCTCAGAGAATTTAAATGAATTGCACAAGGACACATAACTCATAAATATGGCAGAGACACAACTAAAACTCAGGTACCGTAACTTCTGGGCCAGAGAGCTTCCCATGCCACTCCATTGGTGGCTTCCAACCTGGTGTCTTCTAAATCCCAACACAGAGTCTAATTTTCTAAAGATGAGAATAATGAGTTCCTTATAGGGCATGCTAGAACTTCTCCTTTCTCCAACAAACAAAAACTCGTAAGTACACAGATAGTCATCTTTATTTGTGTCATACATTCTCAAGTTTTTACTTTGGGGCCTCCCAGAGTTATCTACATACCATTTGCAAGCCCTTTTCCCTAGTGACAGTCATTATTCATTGTTTCTGGTGGGGGGAAAGCATGCAGGGAAGGAAAGAAAGACACAGAGGAGTGTTTTTTCTCCAAAGACATTGCTTACGGCGCCAACTGGCATCTTTGAACGCTAACTTTTCAATGTTTCTTACTTCATTGTTTTTATTTATAAAGGAAATTAATCAATGCAGCCTCATTGTTAAGAAGAATTCAAAAATTAAAGAAAGTAGAGGGGGGGGAAAATGAAAATTCTCCCTTTACTTCCCTAAACCCTCTCCCCTTATCTGACCCTGTAGTTAACTATTCATGTTCCCCCTCCTTGGTACCTTGGTATTTGGAAGTTTTTCTCTCTATCTCAAGTTTGCTAATAGTTACTTTCATTTTTCAGATTATATTTGAATGCGCATTTCACTATCAACATACCAAAAGTATATAGTAATATGACCCCTCAACTCAGACCAGACCTATAGCACTTTTTAGTTCCCTATCCTCATCCCCATAAACCCCTCCATCCCAAATCCTAAATTAGGTCGAAATAATCTGTAATTTTAGTTTCAAACTATTACTAAGGGTTTTTCTTCATTGTCTTCTATTTCAAAAATTCTTTCTAATTTATAATAGCTTAAATTGCTTCATCAGCATCCACTTATTTACTATAATTTTACTATACTTATTTCTTTCCATTGTTTCCTGTGTTGTCTTCCTCTATAATGAGTTTTGGATTATTTTGTTTTTTTTTCAAATTTGATTTTCATTTGCCTAGACTACCTTCTTGAATAGTTTCCTTAGAAATAGTTCACGTGGATATCTCTGTATATGTGAAAATGTCTGTCTTCTGCCCTCACACTTGATAATATTTTGGCCGAGATTCTTGGATCTGAGTACTTCCCCCCAACACCCCCAGAAATTGTGAGTATTGTTCCTTGGTCCTTGGGCTTCCCAAGTTACAGAAGATATCTTCAGTGCCATCCTGATTCTCTTTCCTTTTCTGGTAACCGATTTTGTTGTTGGTTGTTTTCACATCTGGAATTTTTTAGGATTTTCACTTTTTCTTTGAAGGTCATAAATTTCACCAGCATATGATTAGGCGTATGTCTTATTTTTATTAATATTGCTAGGTATTCAAAGAACTCTTTTGATCTTAATACTCAAGTCCTTCTTTAGGTCAGAGAAGTTTTCTTCTACTGTTTTATTATTATTATTATTATTGGTTCTACTCCATTTTTTCCTTTCTCTTCTTCTGGAACAAATATTCTTCAAATACAAGTTCTCCTAGCTTTGGCATCCTTATTCTTATCTATTCACTCATAATTTCCATGTTATTGCATGTATCAGTTTTCATTTCTTATTATTGCTGAATGGAACTCTATAGTATAGATATACCACAATTTGTTTGTACATTTACCTTTAATGGACATCTGAGGTATTTCCAATTTGGGGCTATTATGAATAAAGCTAGTGTGAGCACTCTTGTGCAAGTATTTTTAGGAACACACATTTTCATTTCTCCTGAGTAAATAGATACCCAGATGTAGAACTGTGGGGTCATAGAGTAAGTGTGTGTTTACCTTTATAAGAAACTGCAGTGCTGTTTCCCAAAGTGGTTGTAGCACTTTCCTACCAGCAGCACATGAACATTCTAGCTGCTCCACAGACTCATCAGCATTTGATATTATCAGTATTTTTAATGGGGGTGCAGTGATAGCTCACGGTAGTTCTAATTTGATTTCCCTAATGATTAATAACATCAAGCATATTTTATGTGCTTGCTGGCCATTCATATATCTTACTTTGTGATGTGTATGATCAAATATTTTGCCCATTTTTGAACTGGGCTATTTGTCTTCTTATTGAGTTGTAAGTGTTCTTTGTACATTCTGCATTCAAGTCCATTGTCAGATATATGAATTGTGAATATTTTTCCCAGGCTATGGCTTGCCTTTTCATTTTCTCAATGTCACCTTTTAAAAAGCAAAAAGTTCTATTTTGATTAAGTCCAATTTATCAATTTTTTTCTTTTATACTCCATGCTTTTTGTGTCTTATCTATGAAATCTCTCTCTAACCGAAGATTGTGAAGATTTCCTCTCATTTTCTTCTAGAAGTTTTATAGTTTTAGCTTTTATATTGAGATCTGTGATCCATATCCAGTTAATTTTTGTGTAATGTATTAATTTTTTTTCTTCTGGATACCTAGTTCTTTCCAGACCATTTGTTGAGAAGACTGTTCTTTCTCCACGGAATTGTTTTTTTCACTTTCATCAAATACCGGTTAGCCACATATATGTGGGCCTACTTCTAGACTCTATTCTGCTTCATTGATCTATATGCCTATCCTTTTGCCAATACCTCACTGTCTTGGTTACTATAGCTTTATATTGTGTTGAAATTAGGTAGTGTAAGTCCTCCAACGTTAGGCTTTGTTAGGATGAATTTAGAGTTGTCTTTACTCTGGGCTAGTTTAGATCTTCCACTGAGGCATGACCCTTCTGGGGTCTCTGCTGAAGCCCCAGGTGTTTGATAAGGACGCTCCTCTCTGAGTGGGTGAAATTTGAAATAACTTCCACCCCTGTTTGAGCTCTAGAAGTCGTTGAGCTTACAAATTCGCAGTCATCAACCTTTGCCTGGCCTCATGGAGTTTCACCCCACACACATGTGACTCATCATTCAGCAGTGGAGGCCCCATGCAGATGCTGAACTTCTCTCCATAGCTCCCTTCTTCCTCATGGCTATCTTAAGTTACAACTTTCTTGGTCTAAGTTACAACTTATTTGACTTTCTAATTTCCAAAATTGTTCTGCATTGCTGTTTTCTTTGTCAGTTGTACATGCTGACAGTTGAAAATGCTCTATTCACATACAATCAGTTCTGCTATAACGTAACATATGCATTCCTCAAAAGCACCAGGCTGTGCAAAATCATGCAATAAAAATCACAGGTGTTAAGGAGGGACACAACACTTAAAAGTTCCATTAATGACACACAGAAAGGATAAGAACCTAATAAAAAGAATAGCACAGTATAACTATAATAAATGGTCAAGAAATACATAACTACTACAATAAACACGGCATTTTACCTTGGAAAGAAATGCTCGTGGAAGTGGGCATTGTCAGAAAAGGTGTATCATGCGTCTTATTGAGAAGTGGTGGGAGGTGGGTTACCTGAAACCCGACAGAAGGTTGTAACACCCGACGTGGATGGGTGTGGGTAGTGAACTGCGGTGGCTGGTAGATATTCGGGGTTGGGGTGTGTTTAGTGTGTTCCCATCCACCTGAGTTATGCTGGGTGTAGTTTTCCGCATGCACCAACGTTTCTGATTTACAAAATTGTTCATAAGCAAATGTGAAATTCATATTACGCCCAAATTATTCCATAATATAGCAATTGTGTTGAAATGAATTCCCATTTTCAAAACAAACAACTGACTGTATTCATATCTAAATAAATGAATAAACAAACCTCACTGCAGTTTTAGTGGGTTTCAGAAAGGAACGGGGTTAAATATTTGCGTTCGATCTGCCATATTTAACTAGAAGCCATCATTTATTTCCTTACCTGGGTGTCTCTCCCAAGTGGGCAGTGGAGTCATCTGGGGTAAGGACTGGTGGCTCTAGCCCCATGTCCCCTCTCTCTAGTGCAGCTGCTGCCCCTGCTTAAGTGCTCACTAATGCTTGTTGAATAGGGATGAAATGGAAGTTATTCCATGGCCATTTAATGCATAAAACAGACAAAATATTTGTGTGAATTGATCAAGACAGACTATTTTGAATGGACTCCCACCTCCAGGAGACGCCCTTGACTTAATGCAGCACGCAGCTGCCAGACATTCTCGCTGGGATTTCTCCAGTCAGCAAGTCCTCATCCCAGCTGGACACTTCCTATTAGAGACCTGGCAAGAGAGATCCAGAATGCTCTGGGGGAGGCCGCTTTCTCTCGGCCGACAATGCAGCTGCCACAGGCCCGCTGGCCAGGGAGCTCACTATCCCTCACGCCTCCATGAGATAAAATAAAAGCACGTGGGTACCGCAGGGGCCTCAGCAATGCAGGGGCTCAAGGCCTGCCCTTTAGCAGGCAGGTTCCAACAAGGAGACAACTGCCACACCAGGCACGTGCACAGAGAGAAGTAATGTGAAGAATTATTTGCTAGAGCTGCCCGATGGATAAGTGAAAGGGTGAAAAGAACACTGAGATATCACAGGACTGGCGAAGCAGCTGCCGTAACTAGCACTGAGGGAACAAAGGGAAGAGACTGGGGGTTATTAAGTCTTAGACACTTGGAAGAGGATCCCCTGAAACTCAAACTTCTAAAGAGGAGGTGCAGCTTGGCTAGTGCTCAGCAGCCGGTTCCTGAGGGCCTGGAACCTGACCTCAGAGGCAGGGGCACTGCTGGCGGGCTCTGGCGTCTCTGAGTGGGAGGGCACAGCGAAGCTGATTCTCCAAGTGTCGGGAAAACTGCCACTGGGTGCCGGGGGAAGACACACTGCCGGGACAAGGCTCACAAGAACAGCGAGCAGAAAGCAAACGCCCTGCAGGCTCCCTCTGGCGCCCACATCTGCAGGTTCCAACAGGGCACCTTCTGCCGGCAAGGCAGAAGTGTGCGAGATCGAGTCCGGCTCCAGCACCATGAGGCAGAGTGTGTCAGAGTGTCCGAGGGATACTGCATCTTGGAGCTAAGAGACAGTAACTTAGCAACCGTCATACTCATGGCTGACGAATCCCATCTGCTCCACATCACGTTTTTCCTGAGCTGACTAAACCAACCCTCTCTTTTGGCATTTGCACCCACACGCCACCCCTCAGCCTTTTGGTGAGGGGCCCTCCTGAACAGCCCCTGACACAATCAGCTCAGTCATGGGTTGAATTAGTAAAGCCTTACAGAATTGATTGAGATGGACTGGTTTGGGCTTTCTGGCCGAGTTGAATAATAAAAATATTCGTGTACCTTCCATTCTTGCCATCATTCCTGGTACACAGCAGGCACCCCTTAAATGTTTCTTAAGTGAAACCAGACCTGTAGCCAAATATGTGCTGAAACAAGTCACGATACTTTTGCCTGTAAAAGTATCAACTGTTTTGTTTTGTTTTGTCTTGTTTTGTTTTGTTTTAGAGACAGGGTCTCCATCTGTCACCCAGGCTGGATGGAGTGCAGTGACACAGTCATAGCCCACAGCAGCCTCAGATTCCTAGGCTCAAACGATCCTCCCGCCTCAACCTCCCAAGTAGCTAGGACTACAGATGTGCACCACCACAGTCAGCTAGTTTTTTTATTTTTTGTAAAGATGGAGTCTCTCCATGTTGCCCAGGCAGGTCTCAAACTACTTTTTAAAATTATAATATGATATTGTGGGTTAAGTCTGGCATGCAAATTAGGGCAACCCTTTAGAAAAATAATTTATTTTTAAAAATCCATAAAGATGTTCATCATGTCATTATTTATGGAGAGAGAGAGGGAGAAAGCAGCACATGTGCTCTACAATAGAAGAGTAGTTGAGTTCAAGTTATGAAATAGTCTCTCATTAGTATGTGTCTGTACTTAAAATCAGAGTTATGGGAATAGGATGGTACTACAAAAAAAGAAAAAACTTATGCTTTGGGGAGTCTGGATACCAGAATGGATAGAACACAGATTTCTAAGTTAGAGATACCTGGGTCCAATCGTAGCTCTGCTGTTTATTAGAAGTGCAGCCAAGACTCCCTGAGCCTTGGTTTCTTTATCTCTAATATCAGGAAAATGCCTGCTTAGCAGGATTATGTTAAAGATTAAATGAGAAAGAGAAAACAATCTATACAGAGCCTGGCACATTCTAGGTATTTCATAAGTAGTGAATGTTTTTATTTTCTTAAGTAAATGTGCAGAATGAAAAGATGTAGCAACATTACACTTAAAATTATGCTTAAAAGAAAAACAGATGCACACACTAGAGGAAAAAACTGAAAAGAAATACACTTAAATACTAAACAATGGTTGAATACAATAGGAGCGGTGGAATTAAGGGTAACTTTTTCCTTTTTCTGTTTCCAAATTGTGACATAACTTAATGTATATATTTGGTCTCTGGCCCCAGTTCCTGACACAGAGCTCCTAAACTCTTGCAATTTCCTGAGTGATGGGGGTGTTAGGAGCATCTTTTGTTCTAATATTTAGTTTTTGACCACAGTTCCTGACACAGAGCTCCTAAATCCCTTGGGATTTCCTGGAGGATAGGAGCATTTTTTGTTCTAATGAGGTGATGGCTGGTGGGCTCCTGGGTGGCTTTGGGGTGGGGGCTGGTCACCAGAAAGACTGAGTCTTGATTAGAAGCTTGGAAACTTTTAGCCCTATCCCCATGCTCCAGGGAGGAGGGAGGTGCTACAGATTGAGTTAATAATTGATCATGCCTACATGATGAAGCCTCCATAAATATCCCTAAACTACGGGGTCAGAAGAACTTCCAGGTTGGTGACTACAGCCCTCTGCCAGGAGGGTGGCACAGCCCAACTCCATGGGGACAGAAGCTCCAGAGCACAGGATTCTTCTGGACCCTCAACCTTATTACCGCTTCATCTGGCTGTTCATTTATATCTTTTGTAATATCTTTTATGGTAAACCAGTAAACACAAGTAAAGTGTCTCTGAATTCTGTCAGCCATTAGAGTACATTATCGAACCTGAGGAGAGGGGTGTGGGAACCCCCAATCTGTAGCCAAGTTGGACAGAGTGTGGGTACCCTGAGTGCCTAATACTTGTGATTGGCCTCTGAAGTGGGGGCAGTATGGGACGGAGCCCTTCACCCACAGGCTCTCCGCTAACTCCAGGAAGTTAGTATCAGAATTGAATTAAATTGCAGGACAACCGGTCAGTGTCCACAGAGAATCGGAGAATAGTTTCCCATAGAAAACCCACACATTTGCTGTCAGAAGTGTTGGGTAGAGAAACAGTTTTCCTTTACAAATATTAATCATGGAGTTTGGTACTTTAATATTAGCAAAACATTTATCATTTTTAAGAACAAGTTTTGAGCAAAATATTCCAAAGACCAGGAAAAGTAATGATTTGTTGGTCAGAAAAAAAGTCCAAAATGTTGCCTGCCTGCCTGCCTTCCTGAATAATTCATTCCCCAAGCTGTTAGATGGGGCCAGGAAGGCAGGCATCGTGCCAGGGCAGCAGTAGGGGAGCTTGCTTGTCCCAACACAGAGGAGAGCATCTGTGCCAGCAGCGGTGGCTGCAAAGAGAGACTGATTCTACACACGAGTACGAAGGAAGACAGGGTCCTCACTGCAGGAGAGGGATTTACAAGTATGGAAAGGGGGGAATTGAATGAACCATGTGATATTGGGCTTAGTATTGGAGGTATCTCATGGCCTTCAAGATAGGCAGATAGACAAGATAGATAAAAATATATACAGAGTTAAATTGTGTACATGTGTATAAACATAAACACATATACACATATGTACATATACATATGTTCCCTAACTCTCTCCACTGATCAGATTATTTCCTACAAAATATTGTTCAATCAATATATCACATTTTTCTGTTAAAGATCTCGTTATTTCCATGTTACCCACCACCTGAACAGGTTTTAGAATCAGGGGTTCAGAATGTTAAAGCTTGAAGGCTACATCCTTCTCCTGACTCAAGAGTCCAAGAATCACTGGCAAACTCCCAAAAGCAATGAGCAGAGCTAGTGCCCAGATCTTGGTTCCTAAATACCATTCGCCACTAAAAGAAACTATCATTCCTTGGAGAAATGGCTAATTCCAGGGCTGGGACAGGGAAAGATGAGCTGGGAACACCTTCTTCCAGAAAGTGAGGAAGAGCTTAAAAATTGGACAGGCTGGTTCTAAAGGACACAGAAGCTCACTGGAAGGGCATCCCGCTGGCCAAAGCTAGGAGAATTTGAGTATCAAAATAAATAATGAATAAAACAGAAGTAAATAATGAGTAAAATAGGAATCCCTGCATCTACACTAACATAAATAAATACAGAATAAATAAATGTAGAGAAGAGAGAGGTTTTTTTTCTATACAGAAGATGCCAACTAATGTCTGTAGATGTAATAATGGACTTGACAATCATCATAGTGATAATTAGGCCAAGAAACATCAATGCTGCTGAAACTACTGGGAGGAAGTTTGATGAGGATCAGGATATTTACATGGTCTCAAAGTATCTCTCCACAAAGTGCTTTTAATTACCAACAGGAAAAAAGTCATTTACAGTGGAGAAACCTGGCAGACACTGTGTTAATCAAGTGATCCGAGTTAACGTCACCAGTCATGGAACAAATTGAAAGCGTGCATGGCCTGCCAGATGCCACCAAAGGCACACAGCATCGCCTCTGTCATTTTCCCACCAAAAATGCATAATCAGAATCTAACCATGAAGAAACATCAGACCACCCAAACTAGGGCACATTCTACAAAATAACTGGCTTATTATCCTGCAAAGCATCAAGGTCATGGAAATCGAGATCAAGGAACTGTTGCAGATTAAAGAAGACGAACAAGACACAGGAGCCCGAAGCAACAGCACGTGATTCTGAACTGGGTCCTTCTGCTCGGAAGAACATCATGGGGACAGCCGGTAAACTTGAATGATTAGATGGCCTTAACGTACTGATAGTAAATTCCTGATGCTAACGGCTGCATCATGATTATGTGAGAGAGAGAATGTCTTTGTTTATAGGAAATACACATTGAAGTATTTGGGGGTGAGGGGCCATCAGGTCACCAACTTATTCTCAAATGGAACAGAAAAAAATTGTTTTTATATTATTCTTGCAACTTTTTCGTAAGTTAGAAATAATTTCAAAAGGAAAAAAAATAATCCAGAAAGTTTATTTTGGCTGTGGCCAAAAGTTCTGACTCTTCCTTTATCTCACTAAAGGCAAAGGCTGCAGCCAGTTCAAGCAGCCAAACCTGTTCATCCTGACTGTCTGGGGCAGAGTGCCAGGCATGAGCTGGGCAAACACCTCTCTGTCCGGGGGTTCAGACTGGAGGCTGGCCAGGGGATGGCTGGACTGATGGCTACAGGCCAAGGCTTAAGTGAGCCACCTTGGCACTAAACACTCGAGGAGTGGGTCAAAAACCTCTGGCCTCTGGCGCTTGGGGAAGGAACAGAAGCAAACAGGACTCTTTCCACACTCCCCACTCCCCCCACCCACCCCTGCCACTAGGACCAAGACCTTCCTATCTGGCCTTGAAGGCTCAGACAAGGAGGAGCCCGGGGAGGGAAGGGGAGAGATTTCTAGTATTGGCACATTATGTATGTATTTATTTTACTTATGTCACCAAACCCTGTTGTCCTCGGCTCTCTGTTCCATTTCCCCCGCAGGGAGGGCAGAGGCCTGGCAGGTGCAGTAGCCGGTGGAACCAGGAGAGGGCTGCCTTAGGAACTGGTGTTCAGTAGCCAGTCACTAAGGGTATGTGAGGTTTGTTTTTCCCTCCAGCAAAGCTGCTCCTTCCCTTTTTGCATATTTTAACAGGCTTGATGTTTTCCCTGGGACAATCCAGCAAATTTCAAGAATGGAAATAAAATAAATGTTTGTTGACACGAATCTTCTCCATGCAACTGTGAGCTGCCGTAAGGCGGGGGCTGTGCAAAGTCGCTTGTTTCCCCACTCCTTCCCAGTGCCAGATAAGGGCGGGTCCACAGCAGGTGTTCAACGAATGCTTTGTTTCTGCATGTGAGGATGTGTGTGCACAAGTGTTTTAGCTGCTTGTTTCTGCATCTCTGGGAGGCAAAGAGATAAACCCCATTACTGTGCCCACTCTCCTCCTCGGCTCAGCCTGCAAAGGCTCTCTCTGAGGCACCTCATCCTAAATAGTCATTGTTTGTGAATGTCTAGTGTGGCATGCTTGGTTACTGAGACATGGATAAGTCATAGTTACGTGTCATAGGAAACCAACAAGGTCTTGGCTCTAGAGAAATAATGGCTCCTAAAGTTAAGAAGCCACGCACTGGGGACGTGTGCAGTGTGGCAGGACACTCGTCCACCCCACCCCACCCTACGCTGCTCACAGCACTGTCTGCTGTACTGAACGGTCACAGTTTGCAGCGACAGGGGGGACGACAGACCGCCGCTCAGAGTCAAGGGTGTAGGAAAGAGAGTTCAAGTAGGAACCTCCACTCCACAGATGTTCACCAAATCCTGGTAGGAAGGGCATCTGGGTCCTGCCTGGAGACGGCCCGGATGTAGAGAATACACAGGCTCCCCAGGATCAGAGATAGTGCTAAGCCTGGCAAGCTGGATTCATGAGCTCTGATGGGGGTGAGGGTGCCCCCAAGCGAGGCCAGCCCCAGGGCTGGAGATCTTGCCCCCCGTAGCAGAAGCACCAGCTGTGAAAGCAATGCCTTTGGGGCTGGCCAGTGCCCTTTTCAGGCTGTTCTATCTGAAAAACATCTACACACAGTAGAGCACATGTCAACAACGCTCTTAGCCCACAGAGCTGGGTGTTCAGTGCAGCCCCAGGGCCTTGCCTTCCCAGATACTGAGATCCACTTACCCGCAATGGGAATCGTGATAAGGTGGCAGCCAGGCGCATGTCTGCTCCTGCCTGGGTCCAGCATCTGACCCCTGTGTGACCTCTTTCCTCTTCGACCCGGGCCTGACTCATGCTTCTGGAGTTGGAACCCAAGGATTCCAGCTGCCCAGCCATGGCTGACTCATGGTTGGTCCAGGGGTTGCTATGGAAGGGGCTCAGGGCAGCTGTTAGCTCTCAGAGGGGAGACACCTGTCATTTTCTGAGCACCTTCCAGGTGCCAGGCACCAGGCACACTGCTGCATTTCATTGGTATAATGACCCTGTGGAGGATTTCTGCCCTTTCCGAGAAAGGAGGAAAGTGAGGTTCAGAGAGGATCAGGCAGAGGTGAATTCAGAGGCCAGTCTCCCAACGCTAAGCACAGACATCCACTCACCCTGGGTGTGCTCCCTGGGGCCAGCCAGCACCACCCCCGGGAACCACCGTTTCTTCATTCATTCCTCCAACCAACATTTACCAAGGGCTTCCTTCCCTCTGCTTCGCGGCCAATCAGTCCCAGAGAATAGCCTGGGAGAGGCCCACCCAGTTCTCCTGAAGGAGCTGGGCTTGGCTGGAAAAGGGGGCACCTGGACCCCAGGGCCACTAAGCTGGAGACAGGTGTCTCTATTCCCTGCCACCCTGTCTCAGCCAAGAGGTGGGGCTGACACGGCCTTGGTGGCTCAAGAGGGGTCTCTGGTTTGGACTGGGGCATGTGTTTAGCAGCATGCCGCTGCACCCAGCAGGCGCAGTTCCCTGGCTCAGCCCTGGTAGTGGGTGGGCAGGTGAGGTGGTGGGGGCAATGTGATCACCTCTCATTCTTGTGGTTCCAGGTGCCTGGCTGATATCAGGCTTGAGCGACACAGGGGACTTGCTATGTCTGGGGCCTGAGTTGGGGCTGAGGCATTTCCTTAAAAGCTTATAAATCCCTAAATACTTCCCCTTTCAGTCCAGCCCTACCCACAGCCTAGGAGGATGCATGTCCACAGGTACTCACAGACAGCTTCCCTCAGCCCACGTCACTGCTCACACGTGCCTTTGTGGCACCACAGATCCTCCTGAGGGGTCTCACATCCCTCATACGTGCATTCAGAACACATGTGTGCACATCAACCTAATTCACACAGGCAGCCAGGCCCTCTCGGGCACCCAGGTGCATGCTCTGAGCACCCGTATACAAGCACTGTAGCCCCCTTACCCCCATACACACTCGGTGTCTTCATGCTGTTCCCATGCTCACTGGTGTCCCCAGGCACAGATTAGCTCTCACTTGGCAGGACCTTCAAGCTCCTCCAAGTACCCACAGAACCATGTGACTTCATGCTCCACGTGCTCCCAAGTGCACACATTCCCAGGTGTACAAAGTCTGCAGGAGCCTGATTCCATTCTACATGTTAGATCGGGAGACGCAGTACCACCAAACAGAAAGACAAAGTCGCTGAGGCTGCAATTGGCAAGAGGAGTTTATTACCAACTAACTCGAGTTAGGGTCCATGTCTCAGAGCGCCAACACGCAGTGGCCTCTTCTCTGGACAAAGGACCCCGGGCAGCGCGGGAGGGGCAGTTTTATAGGGTCAGTTCAGGCAGCAAACAAAGAGCTGTCCACCCATTGGACATACATCTATTTAGTACAGCGATTGGTTCTTTTGCTATTTCTTTCTGCACTTTTTCTCATATTACCCCACGGTTTCTGCAAGCAAGCTGTTATCACAAAAGCGTAACTGAGCAGTTAGCAGGCAAGCAAGCTTCACTAGAATGCAGAAGTCTGTTTTGCAATTGAGCCCTGTGTACAATTTTGGTCCCTTACACTGTGTATCTTATTAAATGTATGAACATATACTACTTGTTAAATGGAAATGAACAAAGGTATGTCTGTCATGTTTGCAATGAATAACGTTATAAAAAATAGTTTATTTCCTTAGTCAACACAGAATATCGATACAACAAAAGCCCCTCTACACTGCAAGCAAAAAGGAATCAATTTGGAACAACAGAAAAAACACTACCTCCCTATGTACTAAGAAACCTCCCAGGCAACAGCTCCCCCATCCTCTTTCCTGCTTGCTAATCCTACCAGCTCTCATCTGGCTGTACCATCTTAAAATGAGCAAGCTCCCTCTCTCTGGGCCTTAGTGTTGTCACCTGTAAAACAGACATAGGAACTGAACGATTCTCTCTCCTACATGACAAAGTCCCTACAACCAAATGGCCTCATACCATTCACAGTACACAGCTCGGCAAAGGTTTCTGTATAAAGACCTGTTGTCATGGAATCCATAATAAAAAGATCAAGACACCTCTATATAGACAGGCAAAGACATTTCACAGACTCCTCAGAAAAGAAACAGATGGGAAAATGGTCAACCTTGCTAGCAGTCAGAGATACATATATTAAAATAATGTGATGGTATATCCGTTGCAATTAATTCCATTTTTTAAATGTCCAACACATTACTGATAGTGGCATAAACATTCCTGACCTTCTGGAAAATTGACAATTCTTTCAAAAACTTTGAAAATGATCCTATCTTTTGACTAGTATCTGTACCCAGGAGAAAGAATCCTAATGACAACAGCAAAAAAAGTTTCATGCACATTTAACTCTAGTGAAAACCTGGAAATAAAAAAAGGAATGGATAAGTCAGCTTTCATGTGACTCTGTCTATTTGCTTCATGAAGAAGGAGCTCTCTCTGGCTGGCAGAGGAGGGTTAGGGGCAAGATCTGAGAAGAGAAGAAATGTGCAAGCAGGAAGTAGGAGAGAGGATTTACTAAGTCAGGGCCGGGCACGATGGCTCACGCCTGTAATCCTAGCACTCTGGGAGGCCGAGGCGGGAGGATCGCTCAAGGTCAGGAGTTCGAAACCAGCCTGAGCAAGAGTGAGACCCCGTCTCTACTATAAATAGAAAGAAATTAATTGGCCAACTAAAGA
>CAUYRT010084550.1:0-11067 GCA_963574885.1 Lepilemur ruficaudatus
TTTACATATATTTTTAGTTGGCCAATTAATTTCTTATCTCGCTCTTGCTCAGGCTGGTTTTGAACTCCTAACCTTGAGCGATCCACCCGCCTCGGCCTCCCAGAGTGCTAGGATTACAGGCGTGAGCCACCGCGCCCGGCCTACACAGTAATTCTTTAAAAAATCAAAGATATAAAAACAAGGAGCACCTTCCTTGGTTACCAGCTACTCTCCCCTTTTCCATCATTCATTCTTCTGCAAATTTTAACTACTCTTAGAGAAAAGAAATTGAGAAGAATGTGATTGTCCTTAAATGGGAAAGGGAGGAGAACAAAAATAGCGTTTTTCCTCTACTTCTTCCTTTCCTATAGTTTCTGATTTTCCTATTCTGAGTTGTCCCTCTTGTTATAATGGGAAAATAATCTTTATATTTAAAGAAATTATAGAGCTAAAAAGTTTATGTTCTGACAATAAGAAAACTAAGTAAGCTAAATAAATCCTTACTCCAAAAAATGACTAAAAATTCAATATCAAACCATCCATCCTGCCTTTTACTCAACATATTGCCTTGGCTCCTTTTCCCCCAAATAGCAGTATATCTAACAATTCACTTATAAAAATAATGCCCTCATAACAGTTATAATTTGCATAGCACTTCAAAGTTTCCATGTATTATATGTGCACTATTTACCAGATTCTCTCCAACAACTCTGTGAGATGGCCATGGTGGATACTTTAATTCCATTTTACAGATGAGGAAAACAGGTGCCTGAAGTGAAACAATTTGTCATGACAGTAGCCCAGATCTTCCTGTTCCTCACCCAGTATTCCAAAACAGGATTTCTCAACCTGGGCACTATTGAAATTCTGAGCCAGATAATTCTCTGTTGGCTGGGGGGAGGAGGGTTCCCACCACATTATGGGATGTTTAAGCAGCATGCTTAGCGTCTACCCCTAGATGCCAGTAGCACCATCCCCTTCCCCAAGTTTTAAAGATCAAAAACCTCTACAGGGTGCAAAATCTCACCCAACTGAGAACTCCCCGGCTAAAAGAATCTGCCAAGTTCCCTCAACACCTGTATTCTATTACAAGGCTCCATATACCATTGAGCCACAATAAACCACAGAGCATCAGATGCTGCTTGCTCAGCAAAATTCAGTTAATTAACCAATTCCCCATCCACTCAAAACAATTTTTTAGATGTGAAAATGGACAAGAAAAATTTCTTTGTATAAATATTCACATCTCAGGCAATAAATCTTCTAAAAGCATATCATTATATCATTAGGACATAATAGAAATATACAAAATGATATGTGTGTTTAGAGGGAAAATAACACAAGAATCTGAGAGTTAGAAAACACAGATCTTGGTCCTTGCTAATAAGCCTTATTAATGCAGTTATATCTTAGTGTTCTCTCTGCAAAAGTGGGTACAAACCTACACACGTTCTCAATACTTGCTTCAAGTTGGAAGTATGGCATTAGCCAAACTAACATGAAGATTGCCTAAGTTACAACAAAATGAAATGTAGTTGTATTTTGGGAAATGTTTCAATTATTTTTACCTATATCTAATTTATGCACTCTATTATCATTTCCCAATAGTATTAAATAATTAGTATACTGTGGATGGGGGAAAACTATTTAAACCGGGTATATTGAGTGTCACACTGCAATCCTAGGACTTAAAAAAAATAGTTTTGTAGCTATTTAGAGAAATGGAGATAAGACACAGTGAAAGTGCTTAGTTGATATGATAAACAGAATAAAAGAAGAGATTATTCATAATGTTCACAATCCTATTCATACTCATAATGTTCACAATCACTCAGGTATGATGCCCTTACATCTTTAAATGTGATCTGGATCTATACATAGACATTTTCTCCACATTACAAAGCACATTGTACCAGGAGTGTCTGGTGCCCTGGTGGTCTCCATTAACTTTCACCACAAAGTACAAAAGAATACATTGATCCTTCAATTAAAATGATTCCCTGGTCTTGGAAAACATCAGAGTCACCAAAAGCAAAAGACAGAATATAAAATGGGGTTTGGCAAAGGGATGACAAAGATTTAATCAATACAAAATGTTCGCGTTAAAAAAAAATCTTTTTCCATTGTGCATTATGCCCATACATAACTCAAATCTTTTCTAAAAAAATTAGCCAACAACCAGACTTCATGATCATGCATAATTTTCTCTGCATTACACTCATCATTGAACTACCCAAGGTTTTTAACGCTTTCTTCCCCAAAAGAAGTAATGACAATTTATACCACTGTAAATTCCTGCCACTGAGAGAAAAACCCTATGACTCTGGGGGGGTAAAAAAGTTAATGACATGTATAGTGATGTATCCAACCAGAGACAGAAGGCAACTTACAGCCACGTATTAAGAGTGGCAGGAAGGACGAGGTCCCTTTCCCCAGGAACACACAGGAAATCATAAAGTATATACCCTCCAAAAAAATGTGTACACAAACACTTGGCCTAATAGAACCTTTTATCTAGATAAGTTCCTTCCTAAACACACATTCAAGAAGCCCACATCCCTGGAACGTGGGGGAGAGACTTCAGAGGAGTGTTTACTAATCCTGCTAAAGCGAGGTCTCCATCTGATGCTCCAGGTGGGCGACCGCGCGCGGATGGGGTCGGAGGAGTTACCCAGCGAGCCAGAGACCAGCCCTAGTTTCAGTTCATCAGTCCCTTTATTGTAGGATTCGCAATTCCCTGGGTAGCTCTCTCTAACTGTTGGCCTTCCCTGGTCCTCTCGCCCAGGGTCGTCGTTCGCACTTCTGGCTGGCTACCTGGGGCCCGGGTCCTAACAGAACCTCAAAGGGGAGAGGGCGTTTCCTGAGCTTACGGACGCCCACCAGTCGGCTCCAAATCCCAGAAACTTTCCCTCGCTGAGATGGCAACGAAGGAAAACGGCTCAGACCCTCAGCCTCCATCCTGGGGCCAGAAAAATAATATTTCTCACCACCGCCCCCCCCTCGACCCGCAAACCCCGGCCAGGAGCTGGCGGTCAAGTTCTCGGTGCAGCGAGCAAGGGACGTCAGACCTCAAGCCCGCGCCCGTATCTCGGGGTGACATAAACAGGATGTCAGCGCGTTCTGGGCTTGTTTATGAAAACTTGCGGTGCGCTCTGGGGGAGGGGGCGGCGAGGCTTAACCTTTCCCTTCCCGGCCGGGCGCCCCCGCCCGCGACCTCCCCGCCGCCTGCCGGCTCCGCTCGGCGGGAAATCCCCCGCCTTCCCCGCCCGCACCCACACGGCCCCGGCCCACCCTGGCCCCGGGGTCCCGCGCGGCGCTCCACGAGCGGCCCGGGTGCGCAGCGCGAGGACGGCTGGAGAGCAGCGGCCGCGCCTCCGGCCAGCGCCGGGCTCCGCGCCCCTCGCTTTGCGGACCGCGGCCGCCGCAGGCTTCTCCGCCTCCCCTCGGTGACACTCACCACTTCCGTGTGCGCCGGGGCCCGGCGGCTCCGGGTCGCTGCGCGGGTCCGGGCCGGGCGGCTGGCTCGCTAGGCGGCCAGCCCCGCGGGGCCTCGGCGTGCGCGCGCCCAGGGCTGAGGAAGGGGAGCGGGAGGGAGACCACGGCTGGGGCGCAGGCCCGCGCTCTCTGCGGCTCCCGGCTACTCCGCGGCCGCCGCGGCCTGCGCTCGGCGACGAACCGCCTCCCGCTCCGCCCCGCGACGGCCCCGCCTCCTCGCGACGTCACGAGCGGCGGCCCCGGAAAGGGGGGGCGGGGGCCTCGGGCCCAGCGGCGGCAGCGCCAATGCCCACGACCCTGCGCCTCCGGCCGGCGCGCCCCGCCCCCATCCGGCCTCGCGACACCCCCGCCCCCGCCCCCGCTCGGCTCTTCTCGCCGCGTCTTCTAGAATCAACAATCTAGGGAGGAGCGATCAGCCAGCACACGAAGTAAAGTTGTCAGGATCTATGCCCATAGATTGACCCCTCCCAACTTTGGAGTCCCCTCCACCGCCTCTTTGTGCACTTTGACGCGTAAATGTATCCTAGTCCTCCGTGTACAGCGCTGCTCGTTATCCCAACCGCGTAAGAGGGGACCTTGTGGAGCACTAGACTCACAAGAGCTTTACAAGAATAAAAACCCCAGCTTTCAGAAGTTCCTTCAGATCCAACCCATTCCGTATTTAAAGAGCTCTTTAAGGGGAAAACAACAGCAACAACTTATATGTAAGAGTATTAACATTCGCTGATACCTAATGTGTGTCAAGCGCCTTTCATTTTTTACTAAAAATCCCTCAACGTGGGTATTATCCTTACTTTATGCATAAGGAAACAAATTTAGTCTTAAGTATCTTGATTGAGGCAACACTGTAGCCAAGATTCATACCCCCTAGGAATCCAGGGTCAAATCCTGACAATTTTGCCTCCTAGATCTCTCTGCAATCGGTTCACCTCTCTGTGTTCCCACAGCTTTGTCCAAGCCGCTACCATCTCTCACCTGAAGGACCACAAAGACCTCTTAATTTGGCACTCTGCATTCACTCCAGTTCCCAATTAATTCTCCACAATGACCTTTTGAAAATTCAAATCTGTTCCACTCGCTCCAGTGCTTAAAACACTTCAGTGACTTCCCCTGAAAATCCTTGGATGAGAATCCGTTTAGGCCGTGCACGGTCAGAATTCTGCAGCTTCAGGGCACTGTGGACTGCGGCTGCCCCACCCGTGCTGACCTCACTAACTCTGTTGGATCATTCCTGACCACTTGAGGGTTACTGCAGTCTAGACTAAGACATGCTGGCTGTGGTATGTGGTTGGTGAAAAAAGCATCAGATCTATACTCTTGGATGTTAGGTTTAGGTTTGGCTTCCACCTGTGTTGCCTTAAATAAGTCTTAGTTTCCTCATAAAAGTTGAGCAGCAGCCTAACTGATCTCCAAAGTGCCTTCTGGAAGGAGAGAGAACTACCAGAGGAGACTGGAGATTCAAACTGGGAGGGACCCGACCCAGCTGCCTGCACTGTGTTTGTGTGTGTGTCTTGTCCAGCCTGCCACACCATGAACACCTCAGAGCTGTTTGTGTCATTTTCTTCACCTGTTAAATAGGGATAATACCTTCCTTACGGGGATTTTGCGTAAGGTGAACTAAGATAAAGGCCTGGCATGAGCTCAGTAAATCATGGTGATTTTATTGAGCTGAGCTTTAAAGAACAGGTTGGAGTGGCATGAAGACAGAGATGGTGAAAGAACAGCATTTCAGGTGAGGAGAGTAAAGAAAAAGGAAAGTCAAGAAGGCAGCAATGAACCCATTGGGCTCAAGAACAAATCTGGCTGTTCACAAAGTGGAATCGGGTGAGAGAGTCTTGGTTGGGTTTAGATTCATTTTCATGTACTGAAAAAAAAGACTGTTCCTGACCACAGCAGAGTCAGAGAGACAGGCAAATAACAAGTCAATATGATTGGCACTCCTCTAAAGGTGATCACAGAGGACAATCCCCCAGTCCAGCCTGAAGAAGTCAGAGGAAGCGTGTAGCGGGATGAGTCACAGGAGCCAGGAAGAATGTAGCGTACTCAGGCAGCGATAGTATATGCTGCATGGCTGAGCAACGAGAGAAAAAATGAACTCTGTGCAAAAACTTCTGCCTAAAAGAAATAGTGTTTTTGAAGGATTTAAGCAGGTTTTTATTTTAGAATAATCACTCTAGGGCAGGGTTTCTCAACCTCAGCACTATTGACATTTGGGGCTGGAAAATTCTTGGTTGTGGGGGGAAGCTGTCGTGTGCATTGTAGGATGTCTAGCAGCATTTCTGGCCTCTAACTACTGGACGCCAGTAGCAGTCCCTCCTCTGCTCCCACTCTACTCCCCCCAACTCCTTATCCTCCTCCTTCCCCTGTTAAGATAACCGAAATTGTCTTCAGACCTTGCCAGATGTCCCCTGGCAGGCAAAAACATCCCTCTCCCCTTGAGAACCACAAATCTAGGTATAATGTGGAAGATGAATTAGAGGGCAAGGAGATTAATTACATTGCGCTGTAGAACTGTAAGCTGGAAGGGATGAGAGCCTATCTAATGCACTGGATTGCGGCAGATGCCAAAGGCCTCAGGGGATAGAATGGACAGTGCTTGGTGACTGATTAGAAGTGGGGACTAAGGCAGAGGGAGGAATCTCACATGACTCCCAAATGTTCTGGAATTGGCTCACAAGTTGACCAAGGAAGCCACCAACTAACTTGGATGAGAAATTCAGTTTTATGTTTGAGAACAGAAAAGTTTTTAAAAGTCACTCTGTAGAAAATATATATGATACAAGAGACAGTAGTGTAAAACAAAGGAATACAAATATTTTCTTCTAACATGTAATGCATGACATGCATCTAAATTGAGCTAAACGCAATGTAATGAAGTAGAAACCTCTTATTAGAAAACTCTCTAGGCCAGGTAGGTAGCTCACGCCTGTAATCCTAGCCCTCTGGGAGGCCGAGGCGGATGGATTGCTCAAGGTCAGCAGTTTGAAACCAGCCTGAGAAGACCCCATCTCTACTAAAAATAGAAAGAAATTAATTGGCTAAAAAATAATAAAAAAGTCTAAAATAATAACTGCCCAACCAACAATCATACACACATGGTTTCACATAAATCTTTAAGAAAAGAACATTTATGCCCATCATCAGTCTTTTCCTTTGCAAAAGCTCTTGCCGAGTTAACAGTGGGAAAATATATTTGATTCAAACAATGAGGTCTGCCTTTAAATGGCTGAACTGAACAACACCTAACTAAACTAAAACCCCATTGTACAAATCATGAAATTTAATTTAAAAAGAAACTAGAGAGATAAAATCACCTGTGATCTTGCAACTCTAATGTAAACACAGTCACCATATTATATATTTTCTTCCAGTTATTTTTTTCACTAGGCATATTTTTAATATAAATGTAATCTTGGTGTGCATATCATGTTGTAAATTGTTCCTTAAACTTTATTGTAATTTATAAGCATACTTCAATGTTTCTACACAGGTCTTCATAACTAATGCACTTCTTCACGTGAATAATCTTTAAAGACAAATATTACATTGAATATTTAATATTTAAGTAACTATTTTAGAAGAGAGTCACAGAAATGGGATAATTGAGTCAACTGCATATTTTTAGATTCTTAATTCATAGATTCATATATTGGCAAGTTACTTTCCATGCAGTTTCCACAGTTTTGCACTGCCCTGCACCCAATGTCAGGGGCTATAACCAGTGGACATTACAATTTTTAAAATAGTTTTCATTTTAATGTTTTAAAAGTGTAGCGTGTTGCTTTAATTTTGATTTTTCACAATTATTAAAGAGATTAATAATTTTCCACATGCTTTCTTACTAGTTTCTATTTTTTCTTTTCCTTTTTCTTTCTTTTAATTTACCAATATACATGTGAAAGGGTGGGAAGGGAGAATATTGCCTCTTTTTTTCTTTGCCCACCAACTACTGGGGTCACAGTATCTTCTACCAATTTGTAATAATGAGATCTTTAAAAAGATAGCAATATTTTATTTGTCATACTTTTGAAATGCACTTTCCAACATATTATTTGCCTTAAAAAACTATACTTGAGGAAGTTTTTCCATTTTTTTGTAGTCAGCTATGTTGAATTGTTGCGGGGTTTTTGGTTGCATTGTGTGTGTGTGTATGTGTGTGTGTGTGTTTGAGTAAGGCTTCCAGTCAACAGTATGCATGGTGATTTTATGTGTAATTCTTTAGAAAGGCATCCTCTCTCCTTTGGTTAGATAAATGAATACAACAAATATTGGTTGAGTACCAACTATGTGTCATGCACTATTTTGTACTGCAAATACAAAAGTGAAATAAGACAGAAGAGGTTCCTAGTCGAGGAAGATGGTTGAAAACAAGTAAATGAATAAGTAATGAGGATAATGTCTGATAGTGATATGTACTAAGAAAAAATCAAAGAGATTTAAGGAATATAAGTAGGGAGGGGGATGGCATAAATGTTCATTCTACATTATTCTAGGTTTTATACAGCTAAATGTTTTACATATTCAATATTTAAGCCATATAAAGTTTCAGCGGATGTTCTGAACTGTCCAAATCACCATATTTGGCCAGGCATGGTGGTTCACGCCTGTAATCCTAGCACTTTGGCAGGCAAAGGCAGGAGGATCGCTTGACACCAGGAGTTTGAGACGAGCCTGGGCAACACAGAGAGACCTTGCCTCTACCAAAAATAGAACAAAATTAGCTGTGCATGGTGATGTGCACCTGTGTAGTCCCAGCCACTCAGGAGGCTGGGGCAGGAGGATTGCTTGAGCTCAGGAGTTTGAGGTTACAGTGATCTATGATGATGCCACTGCACTCTAGCCCAAGCAACAGAGCAAGATCATGTCAAAATAAATAAATAAATAAATAAATAGCCATTTAAGTCAAGACTGTCATTTTATATTGAAAATATAGTATTCAATAAATGTTCACCTTTTATTTAACAATCTTTTCCCCTCATCTCACCCTCCAGAAAAAGTAGAAGTAAAATCAAATGTTGAATCTTTTATTGCTGAAATAAACACAGACACTGACTAGACAGGTCTTTTTCTATATGCTAACTAGCCTGTTGAATCAGGCTTCATCTGAGGTGGGAAAATGATTAGACTTACAGGAAAGAGACCATTTTCCATTACTTAGACCATCTAAAATATTTACTGATAATGATCAATATAAAGTAAGGGGAAAAAGTCTGATTAAAGATAATGGGAAGGAGAGGGAATATATAAAATTTTTTGCCTTAAAAGTATCATGCATGACATTTAATAAAAGCTGAGTAGATATTTGCTAAATGTATAATTCAGCAAAAGAAAAAAGATGAAAAGCATATATGTATATATGATTGTGAATGCCCATTTTAAAATCTTTTTAGATTAAAATTTTTTAGGTAATTGTTGAAAGTAGAACTTTGGTAACTCTACCTCGAATTTTATATGTGGGTATCATGTATTTGGTACTGCCTTAAAATTATTGGTTGAGAAAAACCTTGATCCTGATTTGGAGAACTTCCTCAGCCCACTTTTGCAAGACATGAGGTTCATCCTCCTCAGATACTTCAACTCTCATTAAGAGGTCAACTCTGCCCTGAGTCTAACTGTCCCATAGCTATTAATAAGTAGTTAAGGTGACTTTGGAGTAATACCAACATAAGTTTGAATTTCAGCTCTGCTCTGCCACTTACTAGTGTATATTCCAGGTAAGTTCCTGAATTAATCCTCAGTTTCCACATATGTAAAATTGTAATCATACTACCCAGCCCAATGACCTAGATCTATGACCATGAAGATTAGGTAAAAATGTATACATACAAACTCACTACTCCTATTATATTATGGTACATGGATCTGCCCTTAACCAGCTAGGAACTAGCTGGGGAGGATGCACTAGTTTAGGTCCAACCAGGCGCTAATAAGACAGGATTAGACACGCAAGAGATTTATTGGGGGAAATGTCTGTGAAGGATCAAGGGAGAGGGAGCAGCAGAAGGTGAGGAAAGCCTCCAGACCATGCTGCAGCTCTGACATCTGTGGAAGAGAGGGAAGAAGGGAAGAGAAGGCAGAGAATCTAAGACTATAGCACAGTTCCTAAAACGCCTCAGGCCAATCGGAGTCCTCAAGGAAAAGTGGCCACTGCACACAGAAATTGGCCAGCGTTTTTTGTTTGTTTTTTAGTTACTTAAAACATTTTTTTAGAGACCTGTCTCTAAAATCTCTATGTTACCCAGCCTGGAGTGCAGTGGCCATTCACAGGCATGATCATAGCACACTGCAGCCTCAAATTCCTGGCCTCAAGCAATCCTCCCATCTCAGCCTCTCCATGGCTGAAACTACAGATGCACAGCACTGTGCCAGGCATGAATGGGCCAGCTTTAGCATACCTGCCATGCACAATCATAGGCATGGGAAGCCCAATCTGGTAGTGTATGCACAGAGGCAATATCTGGGGCTGTCAATCAGCCATGCTCCTGCAGCAGATCTAAACAGTGCACTTTCATGGCCACATGGAACGTTCCACACATTGCACTGCACAGATCCACTTCTACATGCATGTGCAGGAAGCATCCCCTCCACAGGTCTGACAACCTCTCTTCCTGCAGTGAAACTTAAAAGTGGTAGGTTAACGGGACAAACTATGACCAGATGGTTGGACCCAAGCTATTCTCATCCTCTCTCTTTTCAACTGTCCATTCTAAATTCCCCTCACCCTTAGCTATCAGCTTGGCAGGTCCTGGTGACTTACCTGGTGATGTGACCCAAATCTTCATTCCTGATGGACCTGAGCTCTTTGCAGACAAACCCTTCTCAGGCTAGGAGCATTATGCATACCCAATCATATATGGTCAGTAGGTCAAGGGAGTACCAGGGGAGGCCCAAGTATATCTTCTGTGTTCCACACATCTTCATCCCTAGCCACATACACTTTTTCAGGCTGATGACAATGGACTCCCCCAGCCATGATGGTGACTCTTTTCCCTTGGAGTCTCTGGAGACAAGGAATTCGAAGTGCCCTAGTGACAGCTGTCATCTGTAGTTCAGTGGGACGCTTGTTATATATCCCCTGCCAAGAGTATACCTCTTTTGAGGACCAGGATCTTTAACCCTTGAGCCCAGAGTTTCAGGGACAGGAAAGACAAAGTTACTAGGGGGTCATTGGGAGTGACAGCAAGTTGGACCACTCCTACTTTGACCCCTTCATTCCTAGATCCATTTATTCTTTTTATTGTGGACACAGTGTCATGTATAGCAGCAGTCTCCAAGCTTTTTGGCACCAGGGACTGGTTTCATGGAGGACAATTCTTCCATGGACCAGAGTGAGGGGAGCCTCATTTTGGACAAATTCTCATAAGGAGCGCACAACCTAGATCCCTTGTATGGGCAGTATTGCACTCCTATGGGAATCTAAAGCCACCACTGCTCTGAAAGGAGGTGGAGCTTAGGTGGTGATGCAAGCGATGGAGAGCAGCTGTAAATATAGATGAAGCTTCACTCACCCACCAGCAGCTCACCTCCAGCTGTGTGGCCCGGTTCCTAACAGGCCACAGACCAGTACCACTCCACAGCCCAGGGGTTGGGGAC
>CAUYRT010084552.1:0-23617 GCA_963574885.1 Lepilemur ruficaudatus
TGGTCCCAGCTACTCGGGAGGCTGAGGCAGAAGGATTGCTTGAGCCCAGGAGTTGGAGGTTGCTGTGAGCTAGGCTGATGCCACGGCACTCTAGCCCGGGCAACACAGTGAGACTCTGTCTCAAAAAAAAAAAAAAAAAAAAGATTATTGAGACTACTTGGCAGAATTAATGCAAGTAAATTTGAAAACCTAGATGAAATGGTTAATTTCTCAGGGAAATACTGATGACCCAAATTGCCCCCATTGGAGTTAGAAAGGTTAAACAGATCAACTTCCCATAGAAGATATGGAAAAAGTTATTAAGGAACTACCCCCCCAGAAAAGCACAAGACCCACATGATTTCACAGGGGATTTCTACCAAGCCTTCAAGGTCTAGGTCATCCTAATACTCTATGAATTGTTTGGAATATTGAAAATGAAGGGGCCGGGCGTGGTGACTCACGTCTGTAATCCTAGCACTCTGGGAGGCTGAGGCAGGAGGATCGCTCGAGGTCAGGAGTTCAAAACCAGCCTGAGCAAGAGTGAGACCCCCGTCTCTACTAAAAAAATAGAAAGAAATTAATTGGCCAACTAAAATATATAGAAAACATTAGCCGGGCATGGTGGCGCATGCCTGTAGTCCCAGCTACTCGGGAGGCTGAAGCAGGAGGATCACTTGAGCCCAGGAGTTTGAGGTTGCTGTGAGCTAGGCTGACACCACGGCACTCTAGCCCAGGCAACACAGTGAGACTCTGTCTCAAAAAAAAAAAAAAAAGTATAATATCGATACCTAAATTTCATAAAGAGAGTACAACAAAACCCTACAGACCAATGTTATTCATATATATTAATGTAAAAATACTAAATAAAATATTAGCAAACAATATAATACTACACAAAGGAAAGTGAGATTTATTTTAGGATTATGAAGTTGGTTCAGTGTTACAACACCATATCACACTACAATGAAGATTTAAGAGAAAAAAAAATCTCCATACATTCTAAAAACATCTAACAAAATTTTGTTGCAATTGTAAAGCCTCAAAAAAAAACAAAAACAAAATTTGCTTTGCAGACTGGGTGCAGTGGCTCACTCATGCCTGTAATCCTAGCACTCTGGGAGGCCAAGGCGGGAGGATCGCTCAAGGTCAGGAGTTCGAAACCAGCCTGAGCAAGAGTGTAAAAAATAGAAAGAAGTTAATTGACCAATTAAAAAATATATATAGAAAAAATTAGCTGGGAATAGTGGTGCATGCCTGTAGTCTCAGCTACTGGGGAGGCTGAGACAGGAGGACCGCTTGAGCCTCAGGCTCAAAAAATAAAAATAAAAAAGAAAAGGAAGGAAGGAAGGAAGGGAGGGAGGGAAGAAAGGAAAAAGAAAGAAACCAAAACAGAGAGAGAATTGCAAGATCTAAACGACATAAAAAGAAAATGTTGATAAATTACAAAAAATAAGTCTTTGTACAGCAAAAATCACCTGTACCCAGGTTCACAAGGCAAACCACAAATGGATAAAATATTTTCAATGCATTTGAGTAAAGGGTTGATGTCCCTAATAAACTAAAACTAAATAACTTACCTACCAACCCAATATAAAAAGCGTCCATTTTTCTTTTTTCTTTTTTAACAACGAGTATGTACCATTAAAAAAAAAAATTATGCTGAGGCAGGAGGATCGCATGAGCCCAAGAGTTTGAGGTTGCTGTGAGCTAGGCTGACGCAAGGGCACTCTAGCCTGGGCAACAGAGCGAGAGTCTGCAAAAAAAAAAAAAGTATAAAATATTTTTTAAAAATAAATAAAAAATTAAAGGAAAAAAACTTTGGACTGGAACGCAGCGAAGCGCCTCCGGAGAGACTCCGCTTCCCAGGGGGCTCCGCGCGCCCCGCGCCCGGCCTCCCGAGAGGCCTTGCGCGCTTTCCGCGCCAGCTTCGGCCTCAGCCCGCTAGCGGCAGGATCGCGGCGGCGGGAGGATGGAGAGTAGCGACGAGGCGGCCATCGAGAAGCACCGCGTCCACTTGCGCACCGTCACGCTGCGCGACGCCGCCCCCGCTGCGCTGCACCTGCTGCCCTGTGAGGTGCTGGTGAGCCAGTCGGCCCCCGTGGGGCGGTTCTTCACGCCTGCCATCCGCCAGGGTCCCGACGGTGAGCATCGCAGCCGGACTAAGAATCCCGGCAGCCCCCGCGCCGCCCGCGCGTTCCTCGGCGCCCAGCTCCTGGGGATCGCGGTCCACCTGGAGGTGGTGGGAGGGCCTCTCCGGGCTTGCCCCGCTGGGCTTGGGCCCTAGGGCCTGGGTCAGTCCCTGACCGAGGCCCTGCACCTCCCTCTCCAGGACTCGAAGTGTCGTTTCGGGGCCGCAGTCTACGGGGCGAGGAGGTGGCGGTGCCGCCCGGCCTCGTGGGATACGTGATGGAGAACGAAGAGAAGTTGATAGGGAAGCAGGACTTCTCGGGGGGGTTGGAAAATGACAATCAGGAAGAGGAGCGGGAGCCGGTGAAACCCTCAGAGCCGCTGGAACGGGACTTTGTGAGCAAAGGGATAGGGTTGGAAGCGGGTGCGGGCGGGAGCCGCGGTCCCGAAGCTGAGCCACGCCCCTTCCCCAGGACCGCTTTATCGGAGCCACAGCCAGTTTCAGCCACTTCACCCTGTGGGGCCTGGAGACCATCCCTGGCCCGGATGCCAAAGTGCGCGGAGCCCTAACTTGGCCCAGGCTCGCTGCAGCGGTGAGTAGAGTGATGGGCTACACCTGAATCTTCCCCATGAGCGGATTTGGAGCATGAGAATGAGGGAAACTCTGCGGGGCAGATGGAGCCTGGGCTGACTTCAGGATTCTTCTGGGTAGCGTGGGAAGAGTGGCTTCCCTACTACTTTCCTCTGGCCTGTCTAGAAGGGGTTATCATTTCCTGAGCAGCTGGGTCCCTCCCCAGGTATGTACACCACCCATCCACTACAGCTTAGAAATCCAACAGTAGAGGTGACCCCTGTTGCAGATTCACGCACAGGTGCCAGAGGACTGAGAGCCAGAGCTTGACATTGAAAACCATGGATACCTTCACAGCAATAAACCAGCTCTTCACTTTGGAGCCAGAGTCCATCACTTCAATAAACAAGCTCTTCACAGCACCTGTGAGTCTGTGGGTGCCTTGGAGCCCTAAGCCAGCATGGCCCCTTCTCCCACAAGAACTTTTCATGGGTCTGACCTGTAGAAACAATTTATTGCCAGGGGCAATGGGGTAAGAGAGGCCAGAATTTTGTCGCCAGTACCCACCCCACCCCCAACTCCTACTTTACAAAAGAAATTTTTACAATCACCAGCTTTCTGTACAGAGTACCCCCACCCCCACCTCACTGTACACAGCTGCCTGGCTCCCTCTGGTCCCTGGTTCAGAGCAGGCCTGGGCCTGCAGCCAGCTGACCCTGGAGTTGGCCTGAGCCCTGAGCTCGCCTTGGTGCTGGGCATCACCAGGCCCCTGCCAGGCCTGTCCCCTTGCTTCAGAGCTGTCCTCAGCCCCATCTTCTACAGTGTGCCTCTCAGGAGCCCCAGTGGGGCAACCCATGGGCCATCAGCCCCAGTCCTGCCAGCTGTCTTGTCACTATGGTGGGCAGTGCCTGGTCACCACTTTCCCCTCTTGCTCCAGTCCTTGGGAGTGAAGTGCAGACACTTGGAGTCGATCCGAAGGAGCCGCTTGAGCATGGCCCGCTCATGCCCATCCACGATGTCCTCTGACAGTGTGAGGATATACTGGCCCTGGTTAGGAGCAGCAGCAGGTGGTCAGCCCACGTGGTACCTGCACTCTGCCCCACACACCTCTCTCCCCTGCCCACCTACCTACCTTGTAGTAGTTGATGAGGTTGAGGTACTGCAGGGTGGAGATGACATCCTCCTTCTTGATGCTGGTGATTTCACTGATCTCGCTGTGGGAGGGCAAAGGTCAGGTCCCCTGAGGGCTTTCATCTGTCCCCAGGAGCCCCAGGAGGGAGTGAGAAAGCCCAACAACAGGCAAGGCCATGCCATGCACCCCCAAGTAGGTGAGGCCAGGCTCACTTGATGGTAATCTGTGGCCTCTCCCCACTCTCGGACTTCAGCCCCATCAGGATCTCCAGGATGGTCTGGGACCAGTAGCTTCGATAGGATAGGAGGCCAAGGTCTGAGAGGGGCTTCTCGGGGGTCCCTGTTTTCCCTTCCACTTTGGAGAGTTCATAGCCTAAAACAATAGAGCAGGAGAGGGTGGTTAAGTAGTCACAGATGGACACAAGCAACATTTAAAACCATGGGTTGCAGAGGTAGGCTGCCTCGTTCCCATCGGGCCCTGCCACTGGGTAGTTCTGCGACCGTGAGTATGTGGCTTCTCTGCTCCGTGCCTCAGTTTCTTCATAAAGGACTAACGAGTGTTCACTCTTCACCTGTATGCTGAGCATGGTGAGGGGCACTGAGGGCACAGAGAGGAGCAGCTGCAGTCAACTACAGGGGGGTGCTGAGGAGCCAGTGAAGGCTTCCAGGCAGCGGGAGAAAATAGCTCATGGAAAAAAGTGCCACTGCTTTTGCTCTGCCATCCCAGACTCTGGGCGTGCGAGGAGGGAAGTGAGGCAGACCCCCATCCTTGGTCCAGGCCTGAGGATGCTTAAATTCTCTCAGTCAAATCAGTCCCCCTAGTTGTGACCTTGGGGTGTTGGCTGCTCTAAGACCAGGGTGGCCTGACTAGGTGGTTGTGAGAATGCAAGGAGGGAAGGTGCTTCCCAAGTCAAAGGGAGGCCATCCGTCAGAGCCAAGCAGCTGACCTCCATAGCGGCTCTTTCTCTCCTACGTGTGCTGACAGCTGGGCACTGGCAGGCAACTCTTGGCAAGATCCTCAGGCCCCCGCAAACCCCTGAGCAGCCAGAGAGGCTGGTGTTTGGGGAGAGGAAGCACAGAAGGGGTGGGGCAAGCTTGGGTCCCTATTCAACTTTGCTGGGGCCATGCTGCATGTAGAGTTCTAACAGATCAACTGGAGACCACACTCACTTCCTCAGCTACAGGGACTCCTGGCCACTCCCCAGTGAACACCCACCCACCCTCTGAGCTGCCTGACATGGTGCTTCTGGTGCCCTGCTGGACACTGCTCAGCGGAACTGAGCGTACCTCCTGGGTAGCACCACCCACATCCCATCTCCATTGAGGGCTAACCTCCAAGGCTGAGTTAGATGGAGTTTGAGCATCACCTACTCTACCAGGCTAAGAACTTCCTGAGGATGTGACCCATCTGGGTAACATTTGACCAATAAAATTTCTCAAATGGACCATGACCTTGATCATGTCAAGCCTCCGTGTTTTCACCGGGCAAACAGCTAAAGCTTCCTCCCTGTCCCCCTGGTCAGAGCTTGGTTATTCCAAGGGTTCAGTGAGTAGAGAGGTAGATGGAATTGGGGGTGGAGATGGGAGGGTAAAAAGCAGGGAAGTAGAAGGGAGCCTTGGGGTTGGGAGGGAACTGAAGAGACTGACCTGACTGAACACAGGGAGCAGGGGAGAAATCCATGCTTACATCTGTTAACAGCACTTTAAACATGCACTGCCTACAAGTCTCAGGAGACAATGGGGAAATTAACCACTGGTCCTTGCCCAAGGACTTGTACTGTGGCACATAGTACCAGACAAATGAGCAATTGGCTTGTTAAGCTCCTGCCTGTGGCCCTGGGAGAACAGAGGAGTCAGATTTAAGAAAAGTTGGGTATCAGTGTGGGGCTAAGAACCTGCCCCACACAAGCCAGGATAGTCACCCTGAGAAGGGAGAGAACCTTGGTGGAGTGCCACCTTTATTTCTGGCTGGCTCCCCTGGTGACCAGGCTGCACAGCCAAGGTTGAGATTCTCTGCACATGAGGCACCAGTAGTGGGTGCACTACCCACCAGCTGGACAGCACACATACTCACTGAACTCAATCAGCAGCTTGCCGTAGCCCCGGCGCTGGTATGGAGGCAGGGTTAGGATGCAGGCCACATTGTAGTCTTCTGTTGATTCCTTCTCCTGGAATAGAGGAACAGGTGAGTGTGACAGAAGACCTGGCTCAGGGCAGAGCCAAGGGACAGCCGGGGTGAGCACTGACCTTGGAGAAGTAGCCCACAATGTGGAAGCCCTTGCAGTCATACTCAGTCATGACATAGAAGAGGAAGGGGTCTGTGTCATAGTATAAGGTCTTGTGGTCGAGGAAACACTTGGCCAACAGACACAAATTCTGGGAGTAACTCTGCAAGGGAAAAGGCCTGTAACCACTCTGGGTACCGGTCCTGAGCACAGCCGGTGGTCCAGGGTCAGCCAGGAGCTTCTCTGTGCTGTGCCCCAGGGCAACAGGTGAGGAGCCTTCCTCCCTGGGGCCTGACCCATTCCACCAGTCACACTGTCCCCACTGCTTAGGCAGGGCCACTCCTCAATGTTGAGGAACCTGTGCACCATGATGGTGGTTTTTTTTTTTTTTTTGAGACAGAGTGTCACTCTGTTGCCCAGGCTGGAGTGCCATGGCGTCAGCCTAGCTCACAGCAACCTCAAACTCCTGGGCTCAAGCGATTCTCCTGCCTCAACCTCCCGAGTAGCTGGGACTACACGCATGCACCACCATGCCGGCTAATATTTTCTATTTTTAGTTTTCGCTAATTTCTTTCTATGTATAGTAGAACAGGGTCTTGCTCTTGCTCAGGCTGGTCTTGAACTCCTGAGCTCAAGCAATCCTCCCCCCTCGGCCTCCCAGAGTGCTAGGATTACAGGCATGAGCCACAGTACCTGGCCCATGATGTGTTTTGTGTTCTTGATCACCTGCCTCCCTGGTGAGATGGGCAAGTTCACCACTACCACCACCCCCCCACCCCCCCCTGCTTCCTCTAGCTCCATCAAAGCCTTGCTGGAGGTCTCCAGTGCCCTCTGCTGTATTTAACAACAAATTGACATGGCTCCATGAAGCCAAACTCTGACACCAAGGCTCCTGAGAGCTCTTCCCTGTTTGACAGTCTTGGGAGTTGGGCTATGAAAAACCTAACACACTATGCCCACAGTCACACCCCCTGGGAACCTATTTACTGTTTTAAGACAGAGTTAAGGAATTCTGAAATTTAACAAAATAACAGCTTTAAGGGTTCCCCCAGCAAAATTGTGGAACTTGCTGCTTTACTTCTGCATACAATTCATCCTGCATTTCAGACATGGTTTTTTAACTACCTACTGGACACTGCCACTTGGATGCCTAGGTCCACACTTACTACAAAATGAACAGTGCATAATGGAGCGTCCTCATCACCTGAGACTGGTCCCTTGCAAGAGCATTCCCTCTTCCTCTTTTCTCTGCCTCTTGCACAAAATGATCTTTGTATCATCTCTGTACGTCAGTGCCTGCCCCTCAGAACCCCACTGCTTGGAATTCCCTCAGCGATGGAATTTCCTCAGCCGCTTCATCCTCCATGTCAAGGCTCAAAGATTACCTCCTTTGGGTCCTGCTCACTCACCCTGTGTTTCACCCTGGGATCTAAGAGGTCACCTGCATGTCTATCTCCCCCGTGGACTGTAAGCTGTCAGAGATTATGTCTATTTTTTTATTTTTATTTCTTAATTTTTTATATTGAAAAATATTTATTTTTTATTTTAAATTTTTTTCCTTTGGTTTCTTTATGTCTGCTCTGTCTTTTCTTTTTTCATACAACTGGGGCAACTGACCGGAGAGACACAGATTATGTCTAATTCCTGGTCATCTGTGTACCCTCCAGCACCTGCCCTACAGCAGGAACTTAATAAAAACAGGCTGAACTGATCTCTTAGCCTGACTGGTTAGTGCTTTCCTGAGCAGGAAGAAACTGCTCATCTGACTTACTCCAGGGCCCCAGTGCCCCTCAGCTACTAACCTTGTTCTTACGTCCATCAATCTCAAAAAAAGAGATGGTTCCCTTTCGGTAAATCTCATTGCCTGGGGGATGTCGCAGGTCGCACTTGGTCTGAGGAAGAGAGATTGATCAGAGAAAAGGGCAGGGTCAGGGGTGGTGGGAGGGCAGCCTCCCTGGACCCCTCATACCAAGTGACGCTGAAGACACTTGAGGCTACGGCCATACTTGAGGCAGAACTCGCATAGGTAGAGGACAGGCAATGTAGTGAGCTCCTGTGGGTATGGGGAGAAGTACCACGGCTTGAGGCGGTGTCGGCCCAGCTCGATGCACTCAATGTTCTTCATCCGGGTAACAATGTCGTCGTGGCTCCGGTCAGACACCAGGCTGCCGGTCATGCGTGGTGCTGATGGTATTCCATCTGAGCTATCCTGGGAGTCCTGCCCAGGGCCAGTGGAAGACACTAGGTTAGAGGAGACAGCTCAGCAGGACACTGGAGCTCAAAACCCCTTGACAGGTTTCCTTCTTCAAGCCTAATAGTAACTCTATGGGGGAGGTACCATAATCCCCTTTTTCCCGATTAAAAAAACTGGAACTTTGAGGGATAACTTGGAAAAGATCACCCAATGGCCGATCTGAACCATGCTCGCTTGGCCTGGCCCCTAATCCCACCACTGCCCACCACCCCTTGTTTTTAAACCGGTCACTGAGTTAACTCTCCACTCTGCCTATATCCCCTCCTTTTCACACAGCTTCCCGCTTCTGCTGTTCCCCACACCAACCTCATCGGTGCCCAAGCAATTTGATTTTCGCTTTCGTCCTGGTTGAGCTGCCACTGCCCTACGGGCGGATCCATTCTGCAGATGAGACAGGTGGTAGGAATAGAAGGGTTGGCTGTGAGATGAGCCTGAAAGGGGCTACCAGAGGGTAGAAGACAGGAAGGGAAAAAGAGATGGTTTGGGGAACTCACCTGGGGAAAAACCGAGGCTGGGGCTGTCTCACTGGGCACCGGAGTTGCTGGTGAAACCACCTCCACCTTCCGTTTCTGCAGAGAGAAACCAAGAAAGGTGGGTCAGAAGGTAGGGAAGGTGGGACCTGAGAAGAAAGCAAGGTCCCTGGAATTGCTGAGGGTACCGTTGAGCGGTGGTTGGGCTGCAGGCAGGAGCTGGAGGAGAGCGGCTGGTCAGGCTCGCCACCGGGAATGGCCTCCCGCTCCTTGGGCAGGTTGAAGCGGAGTGTGATCTGGACCGGGATTGGCAAGGTCTTCCCGCTGGCCTGGGCGGAGGCCGGCTGTAGAGATAGGTCCAGGGTCTTCCTCTGGGGTGGGGATGGTGGTGGGATGGGAAGGGGAGGAGGGACCCCTAAGCATGGAGTATTCAAACCCCACCCTCTGCCTTCTCAAGGACATAGGAATAGCTATTGGACTCTGGGAGCTACATCTGTAATTTGACTCCCATCCTCTGCAAGCTAAAGTTAGGGTGGGAGAGTGCCGCCTCCTGCCCATCCAGGAGCCCGTAAGGCCAAGATATGAGAGAAACAGGCAGGAGAGAAGAGGTGAAGCAGGGGACCTACTCACCACCTCTCTCTCCGGAGAGCCGGGGCGGGACCCAGGAAGTCCGTTCTTGGTAGGAGTCTTGGCCTCTTTCTTGGGGAACTGGATCTTCTTTAGGTCCAGCCGCTCGTGGGTCACCCATTCATCCAGGCGTTTGTTGACTGCAGCAGTGGAGATGGCTCAGGAAAGAATGCCAGAGGCTGCCCCACAACCCTACCCTGCAGCCCATCTCACCGAAGCCCAGCACTCACAGTCAATGTAATGGACGTAGAAAAGCTTCCGGCCACTGATGTCCTTCACGCTCAGGATCTCGGCCAGGGCTAGGGGAATAGCACAGGCAGGCACCTTAGACGGGCCAGGCCATGAGATTCCACCCTTCTACGATCTGAACCCCACCCTCAGACCAGATCCCTAACCCCCAGCACTTGGTAGCTTTCATCCAAGTCTCCTTCAGTCACCAAGCACCACCCCCTCTCCAAAGCCCCGCCCTGTCCATCTCAGAACGGCTAAAAGCCACACCCCTCCTTTAGAGTATGCGCCCCGCCCGACCCAGCATTCCAGAGGCCCCTCCCCCTCCCGGGGGTTCTGTCGATTCCCCCCGCCCCTCGCCCTCTGGTTCCTAAGCCCCGCCCACCAACGTCACTCACGCCACTCATCTTCGTTGTCCTGGTTCCGCCGCAGCACGGGTAGGCGGCAGCCCTCGATTATCTCCCCCTGGGGAGACAGCGCGGCGCCAGGGTCGGCTACTGGGGGGCCTCGGGCTCTACCCACCTCCCCTGGCTCCCTCCGCCCCGCCCCGGGCACCGGACTCACCACCTCCGCCATCTTCCCTCCCTCCACTGCCACTTCCGGCCCCTCTGGGAGACGTCACTTCCGGGACCGAGCACGCCGCAGGCCGCGGTTTACCGAAGCCGCTTTAGAAGCGGACCTGTGGGAGATGCCACGACCCAGCTGCAAGCGGGTAGCTGGCCCGTCTAGGTGGCGGGAGAACTGGGTGTTTTAAGCCTCTGACCGGGTCCTGGGTGGAATCTCCACAACATGCACAGCGATTGGAGGAAAAGTGAGTCCGTCACGTGACGCCCTCCGAGTGCGCCGCGGGTCACGTGGCACGAGTGTTTCGGCTTTGTCGCAGGGCTGTGCTCTGGCGTCTCCTAGCGGCGGCGGGAGGCGTCTCATGGAATGAACTGCGCATGCTCGGCTGGGGTGCCCTTGAGGGCGGGAAGCAGCTATTTGAGAAGCTGGAGAAGTGAGTGTGATTGAAAGGGCTTTAGTGCCTGGCCAAGTGGGTGGCCTTCGTTCCGTAGGCATGCAGATGCACGGAAACTCCTGGCTTTGTTGTCTTATGTATTAGGTTTCTAATTTTTAAAATAGTACGTGCTTTATTCATTCATACATTTAACAAATACTTAGTGAGTTCCTCCCATGTGTCAGGCACTATTGGAGTCTGGAATACATCAGTGAACAAAATAAAGACCTCTGCTTTCATGGAGCTTACGTTCTTTAGGGTTCATAGGGAAGAGATGGGTACAGATAATAAATGTATTAAAAAGTAAATTATTTAGTCTGTCAAAGAGTGATAAGTGTTACGGGAAACCAAAAAAATTGAACAAGGTAAAGGAGATGGGCAGGCAGGCTATAATTTTAAATAGAGTGCTCAGGACAGGCCTGGATGAAAATGTATTATTTGAGCAGAAGATTTAAAAGAGTGAAGGTGTGAGCCATGCAGATACCTGGGGGAAGATATTCCAGAAAAACAGGCCGCAAGAAGGGGGAGGAAAGTTAACCTCACATCATTACCGGGAAATGTCCACAGTGAGTTTTGGCCAAATGTCTTATAGACCAGGAGTGGGCAAATGATGGCCTGTGGGCCAAGGCCAGCCCTCTGCTTGTTTCCTTACTGCCCACAGACTGAGAATGACTTTTACACTTTTTAGTGGTTGGGAAAAAAAATATTTCATGACATGAAAATTAAATGAAATTTAAATTTCAGTGTCTATAAATAAATTTTTGTTGGAACACAGCCACATTAATTCATTTACATATTATCTATGACTCCATTCACATTAAAACTGAGTAGTTGTGTCTGAGACATATGGTCCACAAAGCCTAGGATGTTTGCTATTTAAAATGTTTGCTAACTCTTGCTTTAGACTATTGTGCTAATTGGTAAATTGGTTAGAAATGTGTATACTGTTCTGTGATTGGCTTGTTCACTTAGCGGTGGGAGTTGAACCCTTGTTACTAAATATTTCATAGCACTGTTTTAATAGCTCAGTAGTGTTTTGTTGTTTAAATGGAACTTAGCTGCCATAACCACTTTCCTGTTGAATATCAAAATTATTTCCAGTATTCCCTATTGTAAACAATGTCACAAAGAGCATGCTTATATATACAGCTTTCCACATATTCATCCAAGCATGATTTGCAGTGAAGATACAAGTGGGACAGGCTATATTTGCATTTCAGAAGGATCACCCTGATGGCAGTGTCCTTCGATTGGAGGAGGTAAGACCAGAAGAAGAGACCAATCAGAAGGTGTTGAAATCAGCCATTCACTGATGACAGTCAATAATGTTTATCCAGGGCCTGCTAAATATTTCAATAAGCACAGTTTTGGTCCCTGCCCCCTTGCAAAGTGACCAGTGGTCTCCCACATTGCTAATCCATTGGCCACTTCCCAGTCCTCAGAGGCATTTGCCGTGGTTGGCCACACCCTCTTTCTTGAAACACTCTTCTTGCCTTCCCAGGACACCAGACCCTCCCAGTTTCCTTTCTACTTCCCTGGCTGCTCCATATCTCCCCTGCTAGTTCCTCTTCCTGTCCCTGACCTCTGAACATTAGCAGGCCAGGGTTCAGTTCTGGACTTCATCTGATATTCCCTTTGTCATTGCCTTGAGGCTCATGGCTTTAAATATCATTCCTGTGCTGAGGTTTCTCAGATTTATGTCTTCAGCCCAGATCTCTTCCCTGAGCTCAACTCTCATTCACCACTTGGCATCTCCATTTGGATGTCTACAGGTCATGTCCAAAACCAGACTTCTGAGCTTCCTTCCCAGCCATCTCTTGTGTTTCTCTCACCATCTTTCATGTTCCTGTCAATGATGACTTTATCCTTCCTGTTTCTCAAACCAAAAGTCTTAAAGTCATCCCTGCCTTCTCTGCTGCTCTTCAGTTCAATTTGTCAACAAATGCTCTTGGGTCTACCATTCTTGTTGCCTTCGCCACTGCCACTCTGGGCAAGCTACCACCATCTCTTCCCAGAACTATTGTAATAGCTTCATATGTAGGAACAAGGTCCTTTAAAAATATAATTCAGACCATGTCACTCTGATCACTATCCACCAACAGTTTCTCATTTACTTAAAAACACAAATCCAGCCTCCTCTTCTTCCCATCACCCCATCACGGCTCCTCTTCCTGTCCCCCTGGCTCATTACGATCCAGCCACATTGGCCTCCCTGCTGTCTGTAGGACATACAAGGCATGTGCCTCCCTGGGTCATTTACTGCTTCCTGCCTGCGACGTTTTCTTTCATTTATCCACTTGGTTTTCTCCTTCACTTCATTCAAGTCTTAGCTCAAATGTCACTTTCCCTGTGAGGGCTTTTCTGACTTCCCGATTAAATCTGCCCACCCCACCCCCCATTAATTTTTCTACGCAGCAATTATCCCCAGCTGTCAAATAATATATTTTCCTTATTCTCTTATTTACTGCCCTTCCCTCACCAGATTGTAAGATTAGTGAGTGCAGCATTTATGCTGTTTTGTCCACTGCTACTCTCCCGGCAGCTAGGATAGTGCCTGACTCCTAGTAGGTATTCCATTAAAGACTGCCAAATGAATGAGGCACATAGCCTCACTAGGGAGCCAGAGGTGTGCACTGACATTTCTGCGGGGAGTCCTGTACGATGGCAAGGAAGCCCAGGGCATCCGTCAAAGGAGACACTGACCCGGGTGGGGGTCCAGGAAGGTGTCTCTGAGCATCTGGTATCTGACCTGTGACTTAGAAAGGGGTTGGAGACATTCTAGACACTGGGGACAGCAACAGCAGAGACAGAAAAGGAGGACAAAAGAAACAGCCAGGTTAACCAGGTATTAGTCATTGAACATTAATTGAGCACCAATTATGTGCAACACCCTGAAGAAGCAACGTGAGCAAAGACAGATGAGTCCCCTGTTTCGGTGGGCAGCCATGAACAGCTAAACAAAGCAAAACACAATCCTGTTGGATAGTGGTAAGTGCTGCGACAGTGATAAAACAGTGTGATCTGGCCAGGAGTGAGGGACTGGTCAGTGCAGGCCACACTGAGGCTGTCAGTCAGGATCCCTGCCACTGCCAGTCACACACCTACTCAAGCTGGCTTAACAGGGAAAGTCTCGGGTCAGGTAGCGCAAAGGAATGCAGGGCTTCAGGGATGGCTTTGTCTGGGGACTCAACAATGTTACCACCAGCACAGGTTCTGTCTTTCTGCTCTGGCCTCCTCAGGGTTACCTTCCTCCACATGAAGGCTGACTCCTCTTGTGGCCACTCACCAGGTGGCTGCTCACAGCTGTGGGGCCTACGTGTGTCCTGGACTTCCCTGGGATTGAACCATTTTAGGGCGTGTGCCTCTTCCTCAGCCAACCCCTGTGGCCAGGGAGGGTGGAAGATCACTGCTTTAAACAAAGCAGGGCCCACCCCTGCAGCTTTGTTGGGTCAGTACCATCCAAACAGTGGGTGTTACAGCTGGTGGTGGAGCAAGGGACAGCCATTGGGAGGCAGCCAGGATGTCTGCTGCAGCAGATGACATGTGACCTGAGGCCTGAATGATGAGAGGGGACAGCCGTGGAAGATCTGGGGAAGATGTATTCCAAGCAGAGGGAATGGCAAGTCCAGAGGTCAAGGTTGGGGAGTGACAGGGGGACAGCTCGGTGTGCTCCAGAAAAAAGAAGCCAGTGTGGATGGGGGGATGAGGGGAGGGAGGTGACGATCCAGGAGTCAGAGAGCTGGCAGGGCCTATCATGGGGCTTTTTATGGCACTTTTATAAGGAAGTCAGATTTTGCTTTAAGTGCAAATGGGAAGCCACGGGAGAATTTGGAGCAAGGAAATAATGTTATCCGAGTAAAGCTTTAAAAGACAACTAAGGGAATGAGAGCAACTGGGGACACGAGGGAGCAACAGCTTGAGTCCAGCTAGAAGGTTCTTGCAGCTGTGGAAGCCAGGGCCGAAGGCGGTTGGAGGTTGAGGTGTGACCAAGAATGCAATGAGAGAAAACCAGGTGGGGACGTGAGGATGGGCCTTGGACCTGTTGGGAGCCAGCAGTTCTCCACCGGAGCTGAGATCTCCAGGGGTCTCAGATCATATAGGAAGAGGATTCTTTTTTTTTTTTGAGACAGAGTCTCACTCTGTTGCCCGGGCTAGAGTGAGTGCCGTGGCGTCAGCCTAGCTCACAGCAACCTCAAACTCCTGGGCTCAAGCGATTCTCCTGCCTCAACCTCCCGAGTAGCTGGGACTACACGCATGCACCACCATGCCGGCTAATATTTTCTGTATATTTTTAGTTGACCCATTAATTTGTTTCTATTTTTAATAGAGACGGGGTCTCACTCTTGCTCAGGCTGGTTTCGAACTCCTGACCTTGAGCAATCTGCCCGCCTCGGCCTCCCAGAGTGCTAGGATTACAGGCGTGAGCCACCGCGCCCGGCCTGGAAGAGGATTCTTATTCCACAAACTCATTGTGTCTTCACTGAAAAAATGAACACAGACTTTTATTTTCCAAATGCATGTGCTGCAGTCATGCTTAACAAGATCCAAATCCACAGAGATGCTTGCTGAATCCCAAGTAAGGGTGCAATGCAGGCCGCTGGGTAAAGGAGCCCTCGCCAGGCAGAGGATCCTGGGCTAACGGCTTGGCCTGGGAGTCCTCTGCATGGAGAGCCTGGAAAACGCCCACCGGCCTGGGAGTTGGGTGGTCATCACAGACCTCAGAGAGGGGCTCTTTGTAGAGGTGTAGGAGAAAGCCAGACTGTGGGGGTCACGGAAATGGAAACACCGCAAGTAGACACTTCTTTAGTGTAGTTTGAGTTTGAATTAAAACTTAGAGACATTTAAACACCAGGTGGAAGAAAAATTGTAAAACACTATGTATTTTTTTTTTTTTTTGAGGAAAGTGATTGAAGGGGAGCCAGGGGGAGCCACAAGGATGGGGAAGGAAGTTTCTTTTTTTTTTAGAGACAGGGTCTTGCTCTGTTACCCAGGCTGGAATATAGTGCTGTCATCACGGCTCACTGCAGCCTCAACTCCTAGATTTAAGAGATCCTTCTGCCTCAGCACCCCCAATTAGCTAGGACTACAGGTGCGTGCCACTGCACCCGGCTAATTTTTAAAATTTTTTTTGTATGTAGAGACGGGGTCTTGCTGTGTTGCCCGGGCTGACCTTGAACTCCTGGGCTCAAGCAATTCTCCCACCTCGGCCTCTCAAAGTGTTGGATTACAGGTGCAACCATCCCGCCTGCACAGGAATCAGTTGGACACTCTTGGTTGTAAATAGCAGAAAACCGAGAATAAACTGGCTGGGTAAACTGGAGTTGTCACCTTCCTGGAGGTAGAGCAGCTCCAAGGCTGGTTGGCCCAGTGGCTCACAGGTGGCACCTTCGCCTACCCCGGCTGCTTCTTTCTCGCCATGCCATGAACTCACCAGTTGGCTTTATCTAGTGGATTCTCCCTAGGGTGGCAAGATGCCTGCAGCAGCCACTGGGCCACATGCTTCTGCTTTCTAATGTTTCCATGCAGGAATTCCTTCTCAGCATTTCTTGGGAAACGTGTTTTTTTTCTGAATCCTGAGCAGGGCTGATTTCAAGACCAAGTGACTGTGCCTCTGCACAGCGTCCAGCCTCAGAAAGGCCCTACACTTCCTTTAATGCTCTTCCTTACCATCATGCCAGTTCTTAATTTTTGAATAAAGGGCCCTGCATTTTCATTCTTCACTGAGTCTGACAAATTATGTCACTGGTCTTGGTCCTGGAAAAATCAGTCAAAAAATCAGAAAACAGGAGAAAGCATAATTCTTCTGCAAGAGTTGAAGCTTAACAATCAACATGGAGACATCACTGCTTTGAAGGAACCCACCAATGGCAAGTCAAGAGCAAGAGCAGGAGCAGGAGGGAGCACGGAGGAGAGAGGCTCTGGGCTGGAAGCAGTCTTGCCTATAGCTGGCACCACATTTTAAGTGTGGGTTCATGGCCCTGTCCCTGCTGCCAGTAAGCAGTAAGTCGTTCTTTTTTTTTTTTTAATTGTAGTAAAATACACACAACATAAAATTTACCATTTAAACCAGTTTTAAGTGTACTGTTCAGTTGCATTAAGTACACCCAGTTCTGGAATGATTTTCATCTTCCCAAACTGAAACTCTGTCCCCATTAAACACTGACTTTCCATCCCCATCTCCCAGCCCCTGGCACCCACCACTCTACATCTGTCCTATGACTTTGCTCCAGGGACCTCATATAAGCGAGATCCTGCCATAGCTATTCTCTTGCATTTGTCTTCAGTTAGAATAATGTCTTCAAAGTTCTTCCATGTTGTAGCATGTGTCGGAATTTCATTCCTTTTTGAGGCTGAATATTCCATTGTATGGATATACTACATCAATGAGTCATTCCTGCAACTAAAATAAATATTAATATGTTTGTATGCATAGTGTCCTTTATAGAAATCCCATTAATGGTATTCCAAGAGATAACAACTTTTGGAAGCAAAATAAGTTCTTAAATTGGTCATTTCTATATGGGATTCTGGGTAGTACTGCTAATCTTACTAGGAGATCCAAATGTTCATTTTAAGAATGATAACTTCTATGCAAACACATATGGATTCTTAAACAAAGAAAAAATAATAAGAATGGCAACTTCAAAAACAAAGAAATACAAAAAAAACAACAAAGAAATAAATGTTAAATATTTGTAGCATTATTTCTCAGTTTGGGAGATGACTTTTAATTGGCATTTAATTTATGTTCATTTCCTTCTTACAATCTTTATCAAATGTCTGAATCAGGTAAAGATTATTTTTACATGTTATTAACATATGGTGTCTGGTTATGATATACTGGGTCATAATAAATAGAGCATATATTATTTTATTTTATTTATTTATTTATTTATTTTTGAGACAGAATCTCACTCTGTTGCCCAGGCTAGCGTGCTGTGGTGTCAGCCCAGCTCACAGCAACCTCAAACTCCTGGGCTCAAGCGATCCTTCTGCCCCACTCAGCCTCCCAAGTAACTGGTACTATAGGCATGTGCCACCATGCCCGGCTAATTTTTTCTATGTATTTTTAGTTGGCCCATTAATTTCTTTCTATTTTTAGTAGAGATGGGGTCTCACTCTTGCTCAGGCTGGTTTCGAACTCCTGACCTTCAGCGATCCGCCTGCCTCGGCTTCCCACAGTGCTAGGATTACAGGCGTGAGCCACCACTCCCGGCCTATCTCTTTTTAAAAACAGAAACTTCTGAAGCTTTTAGCACAAGGCTATTACAGAAAAGTGATTCAGTCTTTACGATCAGTCATTTTTATTTAAAAATATATGAAGTATTGTGAAAAATACAAAATAACTTATGGTTTGGGCAGGATCATCATGGAGAGGAGGGAGGACAGAGACGAGAAAGACAGAGTCAGAGAGAGAGAGAGAGACAGAGACAGCGACAGAGAGTTCACTGGAGGCTGGAGACAGTCCAGGGGAGATGCCATCCACGCCCTTGTCCAGGACTCATTCCCTTACCCCACTCTGTAGCCTCTCACTGCTCTTCCTGCCCTGGACATTCTCCCCTGGCCCGCACATTCTTGGCTTAGATGCCTCGTCCTCCAGGAAGCCTCTGGAGCTCACAGCCCCAGGTGCTTGTCACATGTGAGGCGAGTATCCAGTGATGTATCTGTTTCCCCTGCCCATGGGGCTGCATCATCATCCTGATTTCACCAGCCTCATCTCAGTGCCTGCACAAAGGAGGCTCTTAGTGAACATTTGCTGGAGGAATGAATCTCAACCCACAGTTGCGTCACCTTGTGAACAGCGTTAAGTGCTCTATCCATTTGACAGATGAGTCATGAAGTCTCAGCGCTCTGGTGACTTAACCAAGCCATGGAGCCAAGACACCACTCCAACACAGACCCTCCCTTCTGATCCACTATTCAACCCACTGCCAGACCTGCTGCAGGCGACCCAGAGCCAGCATAGATCCCTCCTCAGTGGAGAAGTTGTGGTGTGGGGTCTGAGTGGCCACAGCATTGATTGCTGAGCAGAAGATAGCCTTTAGGTACTGTGTTTCATCTTAAAAGTTTATGTGACGTTTTCTTATTCTGTTTTACAAGAGCAGTGTTGGTGTTATCAGGTAGCATTCGTTTGGTGCTTGCTCCGTGTGTCCTAATAAACACACCTTCACATGTCAGGGTCTTCTCAGCCGTAAAGTCCAATTTGTGCTCTGCCCGAACCATCGTGAAGATGGAGGGCTCGTGAAGGCTTTTCTTTCTTTCTTTTTTTTTCCTGTAATAACAATTTTTATTCAATGGCTTGTTTTATTTTTCTTTTTTAATAAATGTGTGTTTTTATACCAAAGGACTTTGAAAAGTTAAAATGACCTGGCTTTCTCTAACTTAAGGAGAACCTGAAAATTAAATTAAATTAGTAAGACAGCTGATACCATCTATTTGTAGATGTTTATACTTTTCAAAGCATTTCACTGGCCAACTTTAAGACAATCTCTTTTAAAAGAATCATTTGCATTTTTTAGAGACAACATCCAGGAGTGCAGTGGGGAAATGATAAGATCATATCTCACTGCAGCTTCAAACTCCTGGGCTCAATAGATCCTCCCATCGTGAAGGCTTTTCAAAATTTTCATTTCACCCAAAATATACTTTTTTGTTCAAAAATATTTTTCTTTAATTATACACAACTATTTAAAAGCCCTTTCTATCCCCAGCAGTATCACCATCCCTGTTGGCCACATGCAAAGTGGCTAGCAGAGGAAAAAGCCAGGGCCCACTCTTCTACAATAGCTCCAAGAATTTTGGCTTGAAAGATGGCTATAAAGTGTTTGCTTGAGGAAACTGGCCCCTGATCGGACTGAGTAATCTCCTTCAAGATAGCACTTGCCTTCCATTCTACATGTCACCAGCACAGAGGACCCCAGCTCCACTCTGCCACTTTCAGAAGAGTTTCTGTGCAGAAGCAAAGGAGAGATACTGGTTGCTGTATCATGGGGACAATAACAGTAACACCTATGGATAAGGCATGTGCAGGTTGGACGTGGTGTTCAGCACATGGTAGGCATCCAAAAATCAGTAGGTCTTTTTAACCACAAATAGCGTGGTTAAGTATTTTCAATATCCTCCTTACGCCTGTTGATGCAAAAATGCAACATATCTGAAGCAGATGCTACCTGTGCCCTGCCCCCCATCCCCTCTACATTCACCTGCATGTGGTCAAGGTCTCTCACACGTATATATGCAACTCTGTTTGGGATTTCCTCTGACCAGCCCATGCACAGGGAAGGCTGGAAGTGTGAGGAGTTAACACCTCCTGAAGCAACTCTCAACCAATGCCCAATGGGAGTTGGAGGATAAGCTCCCTTGGCCATGGGGTGGGACTATTCTGAGGGGAGCAAACTTTTTTTCACTGGCAAGTGTGTAGAGTAACAGGAGCAGACTTTTAAATTTAAAATGTTTTCCGACACAGTTCATATATAATTTTACATAAATGCATATATGGTCTGTGGGGGTTAATTTTAGGTATCAACCTGACTGGATCACGGGGTTCCCAGATATTTGGTTAAACATTATTTCTAGGTGTGTCTGTAGGATGTTCCCAGATAAGATTAGCATTTGAATAGGTAGAGGAGTAAAGCAGATGGCCCTCCCAAATGTGGGTGGGCATCAGGGTCTATTGGGGGCCTGAATAGAACAAAAAGATGAAGGAAGAGAGAATTCGCTCTCTCCGCCTGACTCCTTGAGCTAGGACATCAGTCTCCTACTGTCAGACTGGAGCTGACCCCAACAGCTTTCCTGGGTCTGCAGCTTCCAGATCACAGACTGTGGGACTTCCCAACCTCCGTAATCACATGAGCCAATTCCTTATTTTATATATGTATATATGCTGTTTCTCTGAACTCTGCTGAATATATGGTCATGATACATGTATTTTTTGAAAGCAGTCGATTTTTGCTTTGTCTTTTTTGCTTGACTTCTCCCTCCCTCCACCCATATTTCCCACACCACCCCCAGGTAACCCAGGTCAACACCCTGATATGTATCTTCCTGTATTTATCCATATTCTTATAAGTAAGAATAAACCAATATTGGAGATATGTGCAAATGTATATACACAGAATGTGTTTATTATTTGATTTTTAGTCATTATTGCTTTTACCAAATTCACTTTTCTTTTCTTGTTCAACAATACCTTGTGGAACTGTCTTCAACTGTTACAGCCCCGATTCACTCTTTTTAGTGGCTATAATATTCTGCAGTGTGGAATTTGGCTCTGTGGGCCTTTGCTTTTTCCCCAGTTTTATGCCAACACAAACACTGCCACAATAAATCCTTCAGGAGATCTAAAGAATGGAGTCCCGTGAATAGATTGCTGGAATGAACCATGTAAGAATTTTAAATTTTACTAGAAATTAGCTAAGTTTTTTTAATTAACATAGCTTAAATAGTGTTTAACCACGAAGAATGTACAAAATTCCTGTTTCTCCATATTCGCATCACAACAGGTGTTAAAGCCCTTTCTAATCTTTGCCAGACTGACGGACAAAATGGCATAGTAGTATAACTTTAATTTGCATTTCCCAACCTTTTGGTCAGATCAAGAAACTTCTTTTGTTTGTTGTCCATTGGAGCTTTTCTTCTGTGAATTGCCTCTTTATAGGCTTAGCTCATTTTTCTTTGGTGGTGTTTGTCCCTTTCTGGCTTTGTAAAAACCCTTTTTATAGGGCAATATTAAGCGCTATTGTCTTCTGCTTTGCAAATATTTTTTCCTAAATCTCTTTGTCTCTGCACTTTGTCTACAGCATCTCTTTGGTATGCTTGCGTTCAGATAGTGAAATATGCCTGTATTTCCCTTCATAACTTCTGGGTTTTCCGGTCTTGCTCAAGAAGTTCTTCTCATCTTTTACAGTTTCTCACAAGATTCTCATTATGAGTTTTTTGTTGTGTGTGTGTGTGTGTGTGTGTGTGTGTGTGTGTGTGTGTGTGTGTTTTACATTTATGAGTTTGATCTTTCTGGGATTTATTTTGGAGGCTAGTGTAAGAGACAGACCCGGCAGCATTTTCTTCTGGATGGGAGTGAGCTGAGTGTGACAGCCCTCATCACATAGACCCGCCCTTTCCTGCCAAATTGAAATACCCATTGTGTCAGATATTAAACAGAGAAATAGATTAGGATCCAGTTCCATATTCCTAATTTGGCTCCTGGGTCTGTTTGTCTAGTTCTTCTTTCCAATACCCTATTGATTCAATCGTAGTGTCCTTACGATGGTTCCTTTCTGGGGAGGCAAGGTCACATCACTATTCTCTTGTACATATTTTGGCTATTCCCAGGCTTGTATTCTTCGAGATAAACATTAGGATCATTTAAACCAATTAAAAAAGTAAAGCTCGTTATAATTCTAATTTGCCAGCCTGGGCAACATAGCCAGACCCTGACTCTACAAAATAAATTTTAAAAATTAACTGGGTGCACCTGTAGTCCCAGCTACTCTGGAGGCTGAGGCAGCAGGATGGCTTGAGCCCAGGAGTTTGAGACTGCAATGAGCTATCTATGATCATGTCCCTGAACTCCAGTCTGGGTGATGGAGTGAGACCCTGTCTCAAAAGAAAAAAAAAAAAGCCTAAAAAAATGAATTGTGCTATTAATTTTAGGACAAGTGATTATTTTATGCTATGATGTCTAACCATCCCAAAGTCTGGGCTATCTTTCCATTGGTTCCAGTTTTTAAATGTCTTTCAATATATTACAGCTTTCTTCATATTGCTTTGTGCTTTTATTGATAAAGTTAGATTTATCTTTGATCTATTTTGAGTTATTTTTTATATGGTGTAATGTAAGGGTCTGACTTCATTCCTTTGAATGTGGATATCCAGTTTTTCCAACACCGTTTGTTGAGAACACAGTTCTTTCCCCATTGAACGGGAAACACACCCTTGTCAAAAATCGTTTGATTATTTTTTCTTTTTTTTGAGACAGAGTCTCACTCTGTTGCCTGAGCTAGAGTGCCCTGGTGTCAGCCTAGCTCACAGTAACCTCAAACTCCTGGGCTCAAGCAGTCCTCCTGCCTCAGCCTCCCGGGTAGCTGGGACTACAGGCATGCGCCACCATGCCCGGCTAATTTTTTCTATAGATTTTTAGTTGTCCAGCTAATTTCTTTTTTATTTTTTTAGTAGAGACGGGGTCTCGCTCTTGCTCAGGCTGGTCTCGAACTCCTGAGCTCAAATGATCCTCCCGGCTCAGTCTCCCAGAGTGCTAGGATTACAGATGTGAGCCACCTCACCCAGCCTGCCAATTTTTCTTTATGATTAAAATTTATTTTACATTATTTCTTCCTTAACTTTTCTTTATTTGTTAACTTTAAAAAATCATGTCTGCTGTTAAAAAGTTTTAACTGAAGTTCCAGAGAGAACCCGTGCTTTTCCAGTTGCCATATGTGATTGGGCAATTAAGTCAACTTCGCCTAGCCTTGATTTCCTAATCTATAAAATGTGAATAATAACACCTGTTTCAGTTGGTGGCTGTGAGGAATAAATAAATATTGAATTTAAAGGGCCTAGCTAGGCCGGGCGTGGTGGCTCACGCCTGTAATCCTAGCACTCTGGGAGGCCAAGGCAGGAGAATCGCTTCAGCTCCGGAGTTCGGGACCAGCTTCAGGAAGAGTGAGACCCTGTCTGTACTAAAAATAGAAAGAAATTAGCATGGTGGTGCCTGCCTGTAGTCCAAGCTACTTGGGAGGCTGAGGCAGGAGGATTGCTTGAGCCCAGGAGTTTGAGGTTGCTGTGAGCTAGGCTGACAACACAGCACTCTAGGCTGGGCCACAGAGCAAGACTCTGTCTCAAAAAAAAAAAAAAAAAATTATAGATTCAAAAATCCCAGTCAGAATCTCAGCAGGCTGTACTGGTAGAAATTGAAAAGATAAGGCCAGGCACGGTGGCTCACACCTATAATCCTAGCACTCTGCGAGGCTGAGGCAGTAGGATCGCTCAAGTTCAGGTGTTCAAAACCAG
>CAUYRT010084555.1:0-51201 GCA_963574885.1 Lepilemur ruficaudatus
CATGTTTAAACAAAGCAGTTCTCGGAACACCTGTTCTCACACGGATTGTTTCTTGTTGATGGGCCTCAAGACACCTTGTGACTTGCAAACAAGCCAAGGTGCCTTGACCCGCAAACGGGAAAGGGCAAAGGAGGAGACGCACTCGTTAACTCCCTGAGGCAGAGTGGTGAGAACCAGTCCATGTTGAGATGAAAACATTCTGGGAACAGAAAATAGTGGTGGGAAAAGTTGGGGTAGACTGGGACAGATGCCTAAAGAACAGTGTTAAAAATAAAGCGCTACAAGCAGGAGATTGCTGCAGCCTTGTATCGTCTCTGTGTGTCTGTCGTTTGTTGTCTGTCTTCTGTGTTCAATTCTCCTTCCCAAGTGGAGCCACAACACAATGAATGTGATTCAGGCAATGGGTACACTGAAAGCCCAGACTTTACCATTACACAATATATCATGTAACAGAACTGTACTTGTACATCCTAAATTTATTTTTTTTATAGATGGTGGTTTAACCCATTTCACTTTTAGTGGTTGTCTTTTTGCCTAAATATTAATAAATTTTTCAAAATAGAAAATAGTTCTGAAAAGAGGTAATTTTGGTAGCAAGGTAACATAGAGAACAAATAGGAAACTATCAGTTATCCTGTTTGTTCCTACCCTTCAATACTGTGAAAAGTGAAAAAAATATAAAATTTTAAAATAATGTTATATCAAAATAATATATTCAACAAATATAATTTTAATATTTTGCAATTTTTGAATTTTCTCAAAACCACAAACCTCAGTGATTCAGACAAATATGTTAGTAATATTGAGTAACAGCATTTATCCATTAAAATAACAAAATTCTGTTTTAAAACAATATAAATTTACTTTAAATGATATTTAAATACAATATTTTTTGCCTTCAACCCTATACATTTTTTAAAAAGAACACATTAAAATATACAAATGTGATTTAGTAAATACAGAAATACAAATTAATTCATTTAAAATAAAAACATTAAAGGACACTCTTGTTAGGTAGACAGTAAGGGACCTCCAGCTCTCTAGAGACAAAAGCAGGTGCCCCACCTTGGTGCTGCCTGGAGCAATTTTCACACCTGGGGAAGAAGTGTCGCCATGCAGTCTGCTCTTGGTTCTTATTGTGTTCTTGGCCTACGAATTACCAGACACTGCAGTGTCAAGTCCAGCCTCTTGGTGCACTGTTATCCTATTTCTTTGGTTCCTTGCTTGGAAAAAAAAATATCACAAGCAGGACCAGTGCATCCGAGTGACCAAAAACAGGAAGCATTTTCACAGGAGTAATTTTGTATTATAAAATGAACTAGGTCTATCTCTACCATGGAGAGAGACAGACTGACTCACTGACTTACTGATTAACTGACTGTCTCTGAGAATTCTTGAGTTGTTTCCTTTTATCGGTCAGTTCTGGGGAAGGGCTTTCAGGAGGTGTGGGATGTTACCAAATTATTAACAGGTATTCTCAAGATTGTATCTTTATATTCAAGCTCCTTCTCTAAAAGCCCTACCTCAGAGGGATGAACCACAATGTAGATTTAAACTAATGACATAACAATTAGCCTAAGGTTATTGTAGGTCACTTTCCAAATCCTATTATGCCTAGGCTGGGGAATTCCCACATTGGTAAAGGTTTCCCTCCTTCCCCAGGTGTAGCAGCTGCTCACGATAGAATTAAGGATGGGGCAAGACCAAACAGTATGCCTGCCCTTTTGCTTCCTCCCAGGTGGGGGAATTGCTTGAGGCAGCACCAAAGCAGGGCACTCTTATTTATACCTAGAAGAGCCAGAGATCCTAGCTATCTACTTAACATTAGAAAAAGGGCGGCTGCCTCACCTTGGTGCTGACCCACCTTGATCCTGCCCCAAGCCACTGCCAAACCTGAGGAAAGGAGGAATGCCAAACCAATCTGCAAAAGAATGCAGAGAATTTCACAGCCCCCAAGCCAAAGAGCCCGGGCACAATAGGGTCTGGAAAATGACCTAGAGGAACCTAAGGCTAATTATCATGTCATTAACTGTCCATCAAAGTGGTTCAATGGTGATGTTTGAACCATGGGGTCAGCCTAATCCAGACAATATAAAATAGGACCCCAGACCATAAACCATAACCAGGGCCTCTTATTAGGACAGGGGGGCTGTTCTTCATCTGGATATATCCTACTCTTGCTCTATAAACATACCTGGATCTCGCTCAATAAACTTCATTTCATGGTGGCCTTATTATCAATATGTCTGGTCATCCTTAGGCCAAGAGCACACCAAGAACTGAAAATAGACTGCCAACCTGACACTCTGTTAGTTGCAAGGCAATTTAAAATTCATTAAACATTATTCAACTTAGAATATCTCACACTCTCCAATTTAGGATATGTTCCCATTCTAATTGTGACCTTTCCATTACAGGCCACATTTTACTATCAAATCTGGTAGCCACTACAGCAGGATGAGTAAGAATATAAACTTTTTAATCACGTCCTGCATCTGACACATATTTTTACTAGGTGGGGAAGAGAAATAAACAGATAAATAAATGATCTAGTCATAAAACATAACAATAAAATAATCAGAGTAGAATCTCTGGAGCCAGCCTGTGTGGATTCAAATCTTGGCTTAGTATTGATTAATCATGGCTACAAAAGTTGCATAATTTATGAGTGCCTCATTTTTCTTATTTTTAAAATGAGAACAACTAAAGTACCTAACTCATAGGTTTGTTCTGTAGCGTATGAAGAACAAAAAGTACTTTCCTTTATTAGAAAAAAATATGTGCATAGATATTCTAGGGAAATGTGTCTCTATACCATAGAAATTATTTTTAAAAAAGAATCTGGAGCTCATAATGCTACAGACATATGTGTTGTCATTTTCACATTTCAAGAAATTTAAGGAAGCTACTTTTAAATTACTTCAGATTAGCAGATAAATCCCTAATTTAATTGCGATGGAAAGAGAGAGGGAGTATAGATTTTAGCCAAAAAAGTTACACATTGTTAAATGCATACTGATAATGTATTAAGAAGTTTAAATGTGAATATTGCCTAACAATGATATTTATTGATTGATTTATTGATTTGATCCTAGTAATTATTATAAGGTGATAACATGTTCCCTCTTGGTTATTATTAGATAACCTTGATCAAACTATCTAAGAGCAATCCTGAAACTATAGGGCAAATTTCCTATGAAGAAAAACTTAGATCTGTTATCATTCATAAGGCAACATGTTGTTTATCATAGTTCTGATTCCTCAAAAAAAGAATGAGTCACTTCAAAAGTAGTTTTTCTGGGTCTACGAATCTAGTCTGCATTCATTTTAAAGTTCTTTGATACCAAAATATAATTTTTCATTACCGATTTAAATAAATATGTCTATATAATATTAAAAACTAGACAACAAAAACAAAAATAGGAAAAGTTATATAATACTAAGGACCTCTGGTTCACTTTGACCGTCATGTATGCAAATTATTCAATAAGAATTTACCTGGACTATTAAATAGACAATGAGAAATAATACAGAACTTGTGCACCAGAGCTCCTTGATATACAAACTAAAGCAATGTTTTGTTTTTGTTTTTTTCCTAGAAAGCCAGTGCTAACCAAATATGGAGATTGGCACATTAAAATGTTCCCCTACTTACAGCATTTTAATTAGAGCAAGTTCAGGGGAGAAATCTCATTTTCACAGGCATCAGTCATCTGTAAAATCCCTAGCTTTTGCTGAATACAAATTTATTCTAAAATATACATGCCAAAAGATAGGTAAAGTGTGAAAATGTTCCCAGTAGTTACTGAAGAATTCTCTGATGGTTTATGGTTGAGCAACTTTAATTTCTTACATGCATTTTCTAAATTACTAATGTTTCCTTTATTTCAATCTAATTTCAGAATTATTAGTGCAAAGGTTATTCCATGAATCTCTCCCTCAGTTACTAAGAAAAAAAAATCACACTGTAGTGAAAAAAAAGGCCACCAAGTAACTGTAAAGAATTGTAGTTAGGATAATGGGAAAGAGTTTGAGAAAAGTAAAATGAAATAAGAAAAGAAAATAAGACTCAGGCAATTCAACTTTTTATTAAACACAAAGTGAGCGTCTTTAATCTAGTTTAAGGGATCTTAATTCATTAAGAAAAATTAAAAAGGCCTTTACAGAAGTTTTAAGGCACTGTTCTTTACTACAGAGTAAAATATAAGTATACATAAATCACTATGCTCTGCATTATAAAATGTTGCCTAAACGCTGAAGACATTGAATGATAAAGTTCAAGCCCTGTAGCCCTCAGCATTGTCAACATTGGTCAGTTAGTAGATAAGAGAAATATGAACACTTTGGTGTCTTTATTTCAACTATACACTTTACCTAGCATATTTTGCTTCCCTCTTCTTTGTGTCAGTCTTCACAAAGTTCTTCTCATCTTCAAGGTGCTTGCTAGTCTGTGGCAGGCTCCCTAAGGGTTGACTTAATATCTTATGAGACCATGTAAAACTAGCATTTAGTACCATGTGTGTAATATTTTAGACACTTGAAATGTGTCAGTAGATGAAAGTCCAATTCAAATTTCTTCTTCATTTCTGCACCAGAGATCAATCCTACCTGCAGATTAATTCCCATCTTTCCTAAATAGATGTAACTGATTGTGTTTGTTCCTAAATCGATTGTAGTACTTATTAGATTATATTATTCTTAGTGGATAAATGATGTGCTATCCATCCGCCTGCTGTAAGCATGAGCACTAGATACTGAGCTATTTGAGAAAAACGATATGTCTTAATCAACTTTTAATTCCTAGCATCTATCACACTATGAGGAACATAATAGATTCTCAATATATTTCAAAATAAAGTTCAAAGGTAATTGGAAGATCTATCCTGCAACAAATAACTAAAAGAAATATAATTTAGAGAAATATATATAAAATATATATATTTATACACACACACACACACACACACCCCTACCTACATGGTAAAGTTTTTTTTTTTTTTTCCCAATCATCTCAGAGAAATATAATGAATAAATTAAAACAGAATGAGTGCTTAAAACAAAATTAATATTTTGTACATTTTTATCATTTTGGTTTTTTTTTTTTTTTTGATACAGAGTTTAACTCTGTTTCCTGGGCTAGAGTGCCATGGTATCAGCCTACCTCACAGCAACCTCAAACTCCTGGGCTCAAGGGATCCTCCTGCCTCAGCATCGTGAGTAGCTGGGACTACAGGCGTGCACCACCATGCTCAGAGAATTTTTTATATTTTTAGTAGAGACGGGGTCTCTCTTTTGCTCAGGCTGGTCTCAGACTTCTGACCTCAAGTGTTCCTAACGCCTCTGCCTCCCAGAATGCTAGGATTACAGGACTGAGCCACCATACCCAGCCTATCATCCTCAATCTATTAAAAAGAGATTACAGTGTATAAGCATTAAATGATTACTTATAGGCTAATTAAATATGCCTAAAATATTGTGACTCCAAATCTATATTAAACTGTATACATGTAAGTTTTTTCCTATAATTTTCTGTATGATGGAATTTCTTTAAAGTGACTCTATTTTTCCAATTTATTAATAGCATTATTTAATGTTAAATGCACATTCAATTCAAAATATCAAATTATAGTGAAATGAGAAATTATGTGCCAGTTTTGCCAGGAATATCACATTTATTCATATTAATATAATAAATATAAAATCATCAAATGGTGTGCTATTAACATTTTAAATATTTCTAAATTTATATTTGAAGTGAAAATACTCAATGAATTTTATTTTCCATTTAAAAATTTTACTTTTAAAATAAATGTCTATTTAAATATATTGTTACAAACTTTAGATATATAGAATAATTCTGTAATAGTGTATGTCTTGCTTCAATGACATGAACTTAAAACTTAACAGATATACAATAGTTTCTTTATAAAAATAACATGTAAATTCAGAAAGAATTTAAGAGATAACATGACAAACCACATAAACTACAATTCGAACAAAATGTTTAAAGCTGCTGTGTTGCAGAAAAATATTTTAACAGCTTTTAAAATAAACAGAAAGTCTACAGTGTAGTACTGATAGTAGAAATAGAATAACAAATATGTAAAAATTGACATTTTATCAGTGTCATGCATATGACATTGTAAGCCATGACAAGATGGCTCACAAGAGATTCTGGCATATCATTAGCACTCAATCATGACCCCCACCCACAGCCTCTATCTGCCATTATCCATTGAAACTATGATTAAACAAACCATCTACTTTCCTTGACAACCCCTGGGGTCTCCACTCTTCTTCCAAACCTCCTCTCCCCTCCCTCCAAATACATGATCAGGAATTCTTCCCCTCTGTGATCTTATAGCACTTACTACCATTGATACATTGTGGTGAAATCCACTGTTGGTTCCATTAGAAAATAATTTCCTAGAGGTCATGGCTACATAATAGTAATTACATGCCTTATCCCTACATAGTCCTGGGTGCATAGTAGCCATTCCATAATGTGTGAGCTGAAGTCATCGCCTCTTAAATAGAAAAGTAATAAATCATGCATGGAATGGAAGTTTCATATATTTTTTTTCTTCTTAACTAGAGTGTCTCAACCAGGAGAATCAAATAAACTATTTGAAGACATGTGCATATGATTTCATGTGATATTTTCAAGATGTGTGATCATAGTTCAGAAACAGTAGTATTTTTTTGTGTGTGTGGGAATTGCTCGTCTTCCGATTCTGCTTGAACCAAGATATTCCACAGTAGATCTAATTCATGACATACTTATTAGTAAAGGATATAAAGTATAGTTTCAAAGCTACTAAAAAGGAAGTGCAGAGAAATACCAGTTATTATTTGGTGTGTTATTCTTATTGGCATCTTCTTCCTGGGTTTGCAACATTCTCTTTGGCCCTTAGTCCCCGAGCACCAACAGGGATATTAGAGTTGGCTGTAGCCAGGTATAAAGAATAAAAGAACCACATTCCTCCCTTGAATGGCTGCTATCTATTACTCAAGCTGGCAGCATAACATGCATGCATGTCACAATGGTATATTTTTACCCAGTTGCTATCTCATTTGCACTGTGGACAACACTTCTGTCAGCTGCTTTTCACTGTTCCAAGACGAATTTTATTAGAGTTGCTGTTAGAGCACCTTGCATTAGGACTTTCTCTTTTTACATAGAGTTGGGAGCAAGTAGAGCATTTGTGTATTTGTATTGAATTTAGGCAAATGGTTTTTAAGGGTAAATGTCGCCAGTTTCCCACATCTGTGCAAGAACATATGTTCAAAGTCTCTTTCACCTAATGCAAAAGCATATGAATGTAAGGCTACACTGCCGTAAATATCATGACAGAAGAGACAAACTCCCAAACACTGGGACATACACACAACTTTATTTCTGACATTTAACACTTACATAATTCTTATTCCTCCTCTGTTACATAAAGTTTTCCCAAACTCATTAAACTTTTTCCTATAGTTTGAAATATGAGGTGAGACTTCGAGAAATGCCCCAAAATATCTTTAAAAATATATTAATAATATGAATTATAAAGTATTACAGAGTAGATTTTAATTGATATCTATAGTTTGCTTTTTTGCCCATACTGAAAGAAAGCTATTAATAATTATGCAACAACCTAATAACTTATATTTTTTAATAGTTTAAAAACATTTGCCAAAGTTGGACTAAATTCATGCGTTAAATTATCTGTAGCTCATTTTAAGCTCTGTCTTCTGTAGATAAATAGATAAATAACAAGATTTATCTAAGTACATTTCTAAAAGTAGTATCAGGAAAATTATATGCCTATGTGAGTAGAAGTAAAAATCTTCATTTGTATTGGTATAATTTTGGTTAAACTATAGGCAAAGTTGATTAATTTTGTAATAGAGAAACAAGACAAATCTAAAGATGTTACAGTGAAAAAAATCTTCAATAGAGTGAACATAATCTCCATATGACAGATTTGCATTATGGCATTTACTCTCATACTATTATAAGACATACCACACAAAGAAAGTAAAACTCTATAATTAGTCTGTGATATTAACAGTTTAGCATCAAAACAATAGTTCTTTTTAAAATTTTTAGTTAAATGTTAAAATGCCAATTAACATAAATTAATAACATAACTTAGTAAAATAATTTATCTTATTGTTCTCCAGTGATTATCAACCAAAAGAATTTGGGAAACTGTTTTCAAATATAGCCATCCCTTCTTATCCATGGGTTCCATATCCATGGATTCAATTAACTGTGGAACAAAAGTATTTCGAAAAAAATTGCATTTTTACTGAACATATACAAAGTTTTGGTTGTTATTGTTACCTAAACAGTGCAATATAACAACTATTCACATAGCATTTACCTTGTGTTGGATATTATGAGCAAGAGAATATGCATAAATTATATGCAAATGCTACACCATTTGATTTCAGAGACTTGAGAGATTTTATTATCTGCAGGATGTCCTGGGACCTATCTACCATGGATACCAAGGGATGACTGGATTAAAAATTTCATGTTGGAAAGACAATTATGCATCTGCAGTTGCTGAAAGAGTATATGAGGTTTAAATATAAGTATTAATCTTTACATGTAAATATGATGCACCATGGTTTCACTAACTGTTCACAGAGCCTGAGGTACTCTTGACTAGAGATTATGGCAAGCAGATGTTTCTGTTGTTTTACAATATCCATTGAAGGAAGGCAAGTTGATTCTGGTTTTGAGGTAACATATACAATCATATATATGTACACACATGTACAAAAAGCATGTATGGTATCATACACATATACACATGCATGCACACATATCCATATACATACACACAAAAATCTATACATATACCCTTTTCTTCACTAGTTTCAAAGACTCATGTGTCAATTTCAGAGAATTAATTAGAGTCATAAGTATCCATGTATAGCTACACAGAGAAAAATAGATATTTCTGAGGGAAGAAAGTAGGAGGGGACATTTTGGGTAGTTGTACTTAGAAGTCTAGATTTTAAATAAAAGAATGTGTCATGATTTCAATTATTTATAATAGAGTGGCATGTCTTTCATATTTCCATTGATTCTCACTCTATTTGTGACACATTATCATAAGTATTAAAAACGATGTTATTGCAAATTGCCTTCATAAGTTTATATAAATATTACTGGTAATTTGACCTAGTCATATTAGTTCTTATCTTTCATAGTTTCCTGAACAGGGTTCTGTAATAAATAGTTAACAAAGACTGGACATTTTGGCTGTCATTTTGTATTTGTTGCTATGACAGAATGGTTTCTGAGTTAGCTTGAGTAATTTTAGATAGCATATTTCATTTTTCCTTGGTCCATCTGCACATTTGATTTAACTTAGAACTGTGTTCAAATACTTAAAAATAAAAAGATTCCAATTAATATCTGTTCATAAACAAAAAGAATTTGAATCAGTCAACCAAAACCAAATTCTCCTATCTCTACCTCTGAGTAGGACTCCTGCACTGGACCTCCCTAGCCAGCCTTCATACCAGACACAGAGGATTTTAGAATTTAATAGAGGCCCACAGATCTCCTAGTACTTATTAAAATTTGCATTCATCTCCATCCCACTTCATCCCCATAATACTATAAGACCTACACTGTAAGTAGCCTAATTCATAAGTACCAAGAAAAAATGGTAATAATTTGTTATATGCTTCTCACAAAGCTATCAAAAGTAATCTCCCTTTACCTTATATACTCATGAATGTCAGCCAAATACTAGAAATCTAAACTGTGAAGACACTGACTATCTAACTACAGAGAATATTTCCATAATTGCCCTATACTAAGTGAGATGTTAACACTAAAATTATAGTGAGGAATGTTTTTTATATTACCTTGTGTTAGTTCCATAGGAAGGACAGATAAAGTATTAAGTAATAAAGTAATGTTTTCTTTGAATAAATAAAAGTTACTAAATGTGTAAGTCCTCTAAAAGGCAAGTGAGAACTTGGCACAAAAGATTAGCAACACCTGTAACAAATGCCAATTGTCTTAATCTATACAGAGTTATTGTAAATTATACTTAGCAAAGGATAGGAACAGGTAATTCACAAAAGATTAAAGGAGGATGATACCAATACATGAAGATATCCTCTCTCTCTCTGTAGCAAAGAAAATGTATATTAAGATGCAATGCTAATTTTACCTATCAAATTTCCCTCAAATAAGTTTTTCAACCTTCTAGTTCTTTCTTCATCTCCCTCAGGGATACCCATATTTCAAATGTTAGTTCACTTACATAGTTGCATATCTGTCTCAGGGATTGCTCAGACTTTTTTATACTATCTTCTGCCTCTTTTCATGATTGGTTTGGCTCAAGAGCCTTGTCTTCAAGCTCTTTGATTCTTTCTTCTTCTTGATTTAGTCTGTTAATCATGCTATCTGCAGTGTTTTAAAGTTTCCTAAATAACTCTTTAATTTCTTTAAGTTCTGTTATATTCTTTCTTATTTTGTTGGCTCTTGAGTGACTTTTTCATTAATTTCCTGAAATTTTTTTTGGTTTATTTTTGTTGGTTTTCAACTTTCTCTTCAATTCCAATTATCTTATTTGGCATCCATATTCTGAATTCCGTTTCTGACATTTTGGTAATTTCCTTGTGGATGGAGTGCAATACTGTAGCTCCATTGTGATCCCTTAGGGGGTGTTGAGCTACTTTGTTTTTTACATATTGCCAGTTTTTTTTTTTTTTTTTTTTTCCCACTGGTTTCTTCTCATCTTGCTTCTTCTCTCAGCTCTGGATTAATAGGATTGCAGGGTACTTGTTCTCCTTTTAAGGGAAGTCTCCTGTTTAATTAGAGAAAGGAGAGAAGCCTAGATGGAGCTTTTGTGACCTACTCTGAAATGTTGAACCATCAGGAGAGGGGCAGGTGCAGTGATAGCCTATAGAATAGCTGTTCTGTTTTAACCTGTTCTCCTGTGATTGCCTCAGTTTGAGCCAGTGCTGGATGATCTTCGTGTGGGTTGGAGAGTTTTCCCCAGCTCATTGCTGGAAATTTGTGTTGGGGGTTGGATGTGACCCTCTCTACCACAGCTGTTGTTGTGGGAGATTGCTCTGACAGAGTACCAGCAGAAGTGACAGTGGCAGCTGGTGAGTCTATTTTGGCAGTGGTCATGGATGACCAGGCTGTGGGCTTTTGCACAACCTAGGTACAGGGTGATGTCTGCTTAGTGGTGGTGTTGTGGGGTCCTAGGTGAACTGTTGGACCTCAGGAAGGTCCCACCAACCTAGCAGCAGTTGTAGTGTTGTGGGGTCTAGGCTTATTTCTGGAATCTCAGAGGTGGTATCACAGGCCTGCCAGGGGCTCTGGAGCTACAGGGGCAGAGCCTAAGGTGCAGTGAGATCTTCAGAGCTGGCTCTGGGGATTATAGGGCCAGAGCCACACACATGGAGGGCTGTTCTGCCTGCATGGAGACTGATAATGCCAATTGCACAGGCAGTGGTTTGTCTCAGCGGCCCAGGGACTGATTATGCAGGCTAGAGCTGCTGATTGGCCAATGTTCTCCTTCCACACCTAGAACCTGCTGAGGCTATCTGTCACCCAAGGCTTTCCAGATGGTGCTTATGGCTTCCTCTGCTCAGGTTTTGTGCAGGGAAGGATGTGTGCCCAACCCACAGTCACAGAGTACAACACAGGGGAGCTTCTGTTCTGTCTGCTTCTTCCCCGGTTCAGCAAGGGTGATGCAAAGGCTAACTGCTGGAAGACTGCATCCCAAGTAGACCTGCCTCTGTGCTCCAGAGCAATCAGGGTAGCATCAATTCTAGAAATCTGGGAGTGGCAGTCACCTTTTCTCTGCTGCACCTGTTCTGTGGTGCAATGTCTCTGCACAGACTCTGAGCAGCTCCCCAATCAGCCTAGAGGTCTGCACTAGGTGAGGAAGATCCCTTGCAGCTCAAGCTACCTCCAGCTTTTATTCCTCCCCTAAAAAGCAGTACTCCCTCAGGTTGCTTTTATTCTGCTGACTTCCCCTCTTCCCAGCAGTGTGAATTGTACTGGGACCCCCAGTTTAATCTCTGAGTTGGTGGGTGGTGCTTGTGAGGGAGAATTGGCCATACCCTGTTTGATTGAGTCAGTAGATGCTGTAATGAGCTATGTAATTGTTCTCCCTGTCAGTGGTCCTGGTTGCAGGAAAAAGGCAAATGCAAAGATGTTCTTTTGTGCCTATAATAGGCTTTTGCCACTTAGGAGAAGCACTTGAATGCTCCAGGCAGTGAGAGGGGCCCGATAGCTCTAAGGAGATTGCTTGTTTTCCACCACAGCAGAGGTGGGTGGTGGAGCCAGGCTGGGTGGGGTTAAATTGGGCAGGTTAGTCTGGAAGGTTCTGCAAAATCTTGACAGGCCTTCCCAGGCCTCTGGGAAAAGTTTCTGGGAGACGGGCCAAAGGGGTCTCTTAAAACAGGAAAGACTGGCCTTGTGGTAGGGACTGTCTGTAATTCACTGGCTCTCAAAGTGAGCTCAACCTCTCTCTCACTACCCCTGACCTGAGAGGCTCCCTTCAGTGTCTGTTTGCAAAGAGGCACCCTGATGCAGCACACTTTATAGCACTGCCACCTCAGGCTGGGAACTTCATGCTGGCAGACTGCCCTAGTCCAGCAGTATAACTTTCCTGTGGGGGGATGGGAGCTCCACCAAATTGCTGTGGTTTGGACCCACACTGTACTCTCCCATCAGTTCTGCCTGCATGAGTTCCCTCACCTCATGAGTCAAGATCTCAAATCTCCCCCTTGTGAACCCAGGGGGCACAGGATCTGGCCTGCATGTCTGACCTGCAGGCAGGGAACTCCCAGACTGGGCACCCATAGGGTCCACCCCAGGTCCCCAAGAGGGAAGGTGTGGGCCCCACTCTCTGTGGAAAGCCCAGCTCCTCCAGTACCCCTCCCTGGAAGGAAGGCTGCATGAAATGCCCAATCTCCGGGATCATACTAGTTCTCCACACAATTCAGTGGTTGCAGCAGTGCCTGGGCTTGCAAGGGCAGAAAAGATTCCAAACAACTCAGTAGCCTGCTGAAGGAGAAACAGAATCACCTTACCCCTTCACTGGGCTCCAAGCCACTCTGGGTTTGAGTCTTGCTGATCTCTTCTCTTTTTCTTTTTCATTTTCCCTTTTTCTATTCCACTTCACAATTTCCCTCTGTGAAGTCCCCAGCAGGCTCTGACAGCTCCTTCTCTGAACTACACCTGGCTGTGGCTCCTTCATTGGAAACCTTTCCTTCCCTCCAAGATGCTCTGCCAAGGGATGTCTCTAATCAGCCACCTTGCCCCCGTCCCTGAATAGTTACATTTTAAATAGACAAAATAGTTATGAAATTCAAAATCTCAATAACATGATATGTCTAGCAATGGATTCCATACTTGAAAACAAAAGAAGTTTAATCATCTCATTTTTATATTTGCTAAAAACACAAAACTACTTATGAAAATTTTATTTTGTTATAATATTTGGACTTTAATATGTCAAAAAATGCACATGCTATGGTTGTTTTAGTTTCCTTACATTTTCAACATTGTAGTCATTTCTTAAAAACATTGATATCAGTATCTAAACACTTCCACTAAAAAGCTAGTTATAGTGAGACAAAAATTATTTTGGGCTTAGAATAACAATAATTTCACAGCAATTTCTGTGGGTTGATTACCTTTCATTCTATAGTTGGTAAAACATATCTGATACCTTGTGTAAAGTATATAGAAACCTGTTTCAACCAACATATATGGTCCTTTATACCGTACTAGATAAATTATATTTTTAAAAAAGTTATTTTTACAACATACATGGAAAGGAAATATAGGGAAAAGCAGAACAAAACATGTAGCTCCTTTAGATCATCCTAATTATATCTTTATTACATGGCTTACTTTTGCCTGGTTAAATAGAGAGGCTGTTGGAATCTTCAAATAACAAGTTCTCCATCTTCTATATATGTTTCCTATGCACCAGCTTGGTTTAACTCCTACAGTGGGTCTTGGCTGATTTTCTACCTAGTGGTAGTTACTGGAAGCCCTGAGGAGCCCTTACATTTGTACTCATCAGTAATAGCCTCTATTTGTTTGTAGTTACTTAAAAATTTCTAGCAGTTCTAATGGCAACCTATAATTGTTGTAGTATTTCTGGAATATACATGGACAGGCATTTTAATAAGGTTCTATGGTCATTGCCTCCTAAAAATCCCTGGTGCCCCTCATTGCCCCAGAGTTACAACCCCAGTTATGGCTTCAGAAGCTGGTCTCTGCTAATGCCTCTATGGGGACCAAACGTGTTACTTAAGTTTTTCAAAGAGAACAGTTAAGAAATTCAGCCAAATCCCTCTACATAAAGTAGTTTCTTGAGGTGAGAGGAAGAATCACGGTGTATAGAAACCAGGATTTTGCTAATGTGTTTAAGGATTATTATTTTTACTTTCATTTATGTTATAGCAATAACATGTATTCCCAATAGCACTACTGCAAAAATGTATTTTCTTCAATTTCTTCTAAACTCGAAGGAATAAAGGTTATAAATAGTGTTTGACTTTTAATGATTAATGGAGTTATGCTTGCTTATTATTTTACCAATCATAGTAATAAAATTCAACAATGTTACTGCTGTTTTATATCCATAAAACATATTATCAGTGATAAATATAACAGCATAAACCTATAAACACATGTCATTCTCAGTAAAGGTTTGCTTTTATTATGTGAGACCCAGAGGCACACTATATTTTCAATGGTGAAACTAATTTCTCTCAATATTCTGTTTGTACAAGCACAGCATTTTGTCTCCTAAGGCATTTAACATCATCTCTTCTGGATTATGGTTATATATGTTTATATTTCTGCCATGTTAGATTTGAACCTTCTTCAGGACACTTTATTTTTAGAGTTCTACTACAAAAGCATACATTTAAGGAAAAACAAAAAAGTATGTAGATGGAGAAAATAAATAAAACCAAGTCAGTACCTGCGTGCCAAATAGTCCTGAGTGAATTACTTTAAGTACTAAATGCCTCATAGACAAAAATGTTAAGGGATGAATTATTATTTTAAATGAAGTGTGCTGTACATTTAGATATTTCTATTCTGAAGCTTGATTCTACTGTATGTCTGTTCTGTAACAACACTTTGTTGTTGTTTTAATAATTTTTCTTTGTTATAAAATATCCACCTTTCCTACTTCTCTGCCTATAACACTTGATTGTCTTCCAGTGTCTGCCATCTGAATGTGACTTAATAATTTATCACTACAGTGACTCATTGTTTCTAATAACAGCCATTGACTGAAATTTTTGGTTTTATGAAATAGTAAATACATGAGTTTCAAAATCCTGAAAAATCTGCACATTTTTGTATGAAAATATATTGGTTGAAATTTTTTAACTGTCATGTCTTAAGTAAAAATGTCTATACCATTAGGTATCCATATTTGTCTTTTGAAAGAAGAAAACTTGCCCATAGCTCATAATTTCATTGCTTACCCCTAGAAGTACTAGCATGAGACTGATCCAAATGTCCAGGGCTTTAATGTCCCCAAAGTCAGTTAGCATGGCTGGTTTTATGTCAAATGCAACACAAATCAACTACCTTCTAATTCTGCATACAGAAGGGGAAAAGACAGGGTAATATACATGAACCAAAGGAAACTGTTAGGGAAAAATATTACTGAAAGTTTACTAACTGCTAGTGGATAATCAATTCTGTTGGAAGCTATTAATATAATATATAGGACCCTACTGCTCTCAGTGAGGATGATAAGATTGAAGTATTTTCATTCTGCATAGATGGCTCTACCTAACAGTCAGTCAGAGATGGAAACAGCCAAGAATGACCACACTCTTTACTCATCATTACCTATTTATGCTTATTTGAGATCCAAAGTATGCTATTTAACATGGTTAGCCAAGATCCACTTATTAATTTTGCCATTATTTTAAAAAAAAACATTTACTAAGCAAATCATTTAAGTTAGAGACCATTCGAGGTTTTGGATAGACAGAAATTAAAAAAAAAAAAAAGCAGAAATATCTTCCCCTTGTGGAGCTTGCAGTCCCATGAGAGAGAACCAGCAAATTAATTAATTAAATAAATAAATAAATAAATAAATAAGCAAGTTATCTATAGTATGTCAGATAATAAATCCTTCGAATATAAAAAATCAAGAGGAAAGATAGTGGTGAGTATATTTGGTATTAATACAAGGTGTACATGCTGGGCTCATTGATATGGTGAAATTTGAAAGAGTTGAGGAGGAAACCTTGAAGATATCTGAGGAATAGGCTATGGAATCAGAAGCACAGAGTACTTGGATAAATTGTATTTCTTGTGTGTTCAAGAGAAACAAGGAGGTAGAAAGTCTGGAGAAGAATGATACAGAAGGAAAGTAGGGGGAGAAGAGGTGGGTCACGAGGCTGTTGAGACCCTGTAGTGTGATTTCCTGTTCTTTTCAGATACAGTTCACGCACCATAAAGTTAACTAATATAAAGTAAAAAATTAAGTGGAATTTATTTGTTGTATATTTTCCAAGTTCTGTAATATTCCCACAATTTAATTTTATTGTATTTTCTTTACCTTAAAAAGAAACTCCATACCCATTAACTCCTTCCCCAACTCACCTACCACCAGCTCTAGGGAACCTTTGGTCTACATTCTGTTTCAATTGATTTGCGTATTTTAGATAGTTTATGTGAATGGAATCATATAACATTGTCTTTTGTGAATAGATTCTTTCACTCAGCATAATGTTTAATGATGCATCTATGTTGCAGCATCCAATCCACTCTATTGCATACCTTATTTGGATTATTTGTTCTAAGTATTCTTTATATATTCTGGATATAAGTTCCTAACTAAATGGATGCTTTGTGAGTACATTCTGTTGTCTTTTCACTTTAACTTTCTTTATGTTATCATTGGAAAAATTTGCAGCACAAACTTTTATTTTGATGAAGCTTATTTTTTTTAATCAATGTGCTCTTAATGTCATATGTAAGAAACCATTGCCTATTTCAACTTATAAAGATTTATTTCTATGATTTTGTAAGAATTTTATAGTTTTAGATCTTAACATTTAGATATATGATTAATTTTAATTTGATTGGATGTGTGTGAGTTAGGAGTCAAACATCATTTTTTTATACGTGAATATCCAAGTGCCTCAGCACTATTTGTTGAAAACACTGTCCTTTCCCCAATGTAATTGTGTTGGCACTGTCATTGAACATCAAATGACCATAAGTACATGGGTTGATCTCTGGATTCTCAATTTTATTTCTATTGGTATATCTGTCTATATTTACATTGGTAAATTGTTTTGATTATTATAGATTTATAGTGTAGAGAAGGCAAAATTTTACCTCTCCCTTCTTAGAGTTTTTGGCTAAGCCTGAAACTAAAATTGACACAAGAAAAATTTACAGGAAAAAAGCATACAAATATATAGTTTTACATGACTCAGGAACCCTCCTGAGGAACAAAAGTCCTAAAGAAGTGGCAAAACCTAAATTCTTTAATAAAAGGTTGAATAAAGAGAAGTGATTGTGGAAAATAAACTAAATTATGTGGAGAAGCTAAAGGAAGATAGGCATTACTGTAACAATGTCTGCATGTACAAAATTCTCTTGGCTATTACTCCCTGGTAAAGAATATTTCTTTTTTACTGATACAGGGAGAACATTTTCACATGGGAATTTGTAATCTCCTGTATTCAGGAAAAAAAGGAGGAAAATTAGAATGCCCTTCTTCCATCAACTGTTTCTCAAGTGATTTTAGCTTAAAATAATCCTTATGCCAAACTATCATAATTTGAGTTAGCGTATTCTGCCACCCTTCAAGAGTAAGTTTGAAATGAAGATATTGAATCCTCCAATTTTGTGCTTTGTCAAGATTATTTTGGGTATTCTGGGTTGAATACTCAAGTTGGTTGGCTATTCAAGTCTGTGTGAGTATAAGGATCAGTTTGTCAACTTCTGTCAGGAAACAAAAGATTTTGATAAAGATTTCATTGATAAAGATTTCATTGAATGGTTAATACATTACTCATTTTGGGGAGTAATGCTATGTTAACAATATTAAGTATTTTCATCTGTTAACATGGATTTCTTTCCATTTATTTAAAGCTGCTTAGGTTTCTTAGAACAGTTTTGTTTTTAGTTTTTTACAGTATATAAATCTTGCACTTCCTTTAGTAAATTTATTTCAAGAATTTTATTTTTTGATGTTATTATAAATAGAATTTTTTAACTTAAAAGGTGAATTTTTCATGCAAAAGCATAGACATATAACTAATTTTGTATGTTGATTTGTACTCTAAAACTTTGCTAAACTTGTCTATTAGTTACACTACCTTTAGTGCATGACTTACGATTTTCTATATACAAAATCATGTCCTCTGCAAATAGATATATTTTATGTCTTCATTTATAGTCTGAATGACTTATATTTATTTTGTTCTTGCTTAATTAACCTGGCTAGAATCTATACTGCAATGTTGAGTGTAAGTGGCAAGAACATACATCCTTGTCTTCTTCCTGATTTTAGCATGAAAATATCTAATCTTTTATCATTAAATATGATGTCAGCTGTGGGTGTTTAGTAGATGTACTCAGGTTAAGGAAGTTCTCTTCCATTTCCATTTTGTTGAGTGTTATTACCTTGAAAAGGTGTTTGACTTTAATATTTTTCTGTGTCTGTTTAGATAATCACATGGTTTGTTCTTTATGATACTAATATAGTATATTGAGTTGATTCATTTTTGAATGGTAAACCAACCTTGCATTATTGGGATAAATCTCACTTCATCATGTTCTATATTACTTTCTGTATTTGCTGGATTTTGTTTGCTATTATTTTGTTGAAGAATTTTGCATTTAATTCATAAAAGATATTGATATGTAGTTGTCTTGTGATGCCTTTATGTGTTTTTTATCACTGTTGTATTGATTTCATAGAGTAAATTAGCAAGTGTTCCCTTACCTTTGAGTTTTTTGAAGGGATTGTGAAGGATTGGTTCTAATTCTTTCTTATAGGTTTGGTGGAATTTACCAGTGAAGCTATAGTACTTGAGCTTTTTTGGGGGAGAAGAGGTTAAAATTGCTAATTAATCTCTTTATTTATTATAGGTATATCAAAGTTTCTATTTCTATGTGAATCAGTTTTATAATTTATGTTTTCTTAGTTATCTAATTTTACATTAATTTTCCCATTATATTCTCTGCAATCATTTTTATTTCTGTAAGATTGGGGGTGATGACAGTTTTTAATTTATAATTTTGTTAAATTGAGTAATGAATAATCTCTGATTTTTTATTTATCAGGTTGGCTATAGATCTGCCAATTTTGTTGATTATTTCAAAAAAATTGAATTTTGTGTTGCTTTGCTCTACTGGTTTTCTATTCTCTATTTCCTTTATTTCCTCTCTAATAATCTTTGTGGGGTTTTTTTGTTTGTTTTTTTTTTGTTTTTTTTTTTTAAGACAAGAGTCTTACTCTGCTGCCTGGGCTAGAGTGCCCTGGCGTCAGCCTAGCTCACAGCAACCTCAAACTCCTGGGCTCACGAGATCCTTCTGCTTCAGCCTCCCGAGTAGCTGGGACTACAGGCATGTGCCACCATGCCCGGCTAATTTTTTCTATATATTTTTAGTTGGCCAATTAATTTCTTTCTATTTTTAGTAGAGAAGGGATCCCGCTCTCTCTTGGTCAGGCTGTAATCCTAGCACTCTGGGAGGCTGAGGTGGGAGGATCACTCAAGGTCAGGAAAAGAGCTTGAGTGTTCCTCCCACCTCAGCCTCCCAGAGTGCTAGGATTACAGGTATGAGCCACCATGCCCGGCCTCCTCCCTAATCTTTATTACTTATTTCTTCCTGCGTGTTTGAGTTTAATCAGCTGCATTTTCTTTTTTTCTTTTTTAAGATGAAGGGATGGTTTTTGATATAATATCTTTTTTAATGTGAGTACAACTATACATTTCCTCTAAGCACTGCTTTAGCTACATCCTCCAAGTTTTAGTAAGCAGTATTTACATTTTTATTTATCTCAAAGTACATTCTAATTTTCTTTGTTGTTTCTTCTTTGACCCACTGGATATTCAGAAGTGTGTTCTTTAATTTTGACAAATTTGTGAATTACCCAAATTTCCTTCCCTAATCAGCTTTAAATTCAATTCCTTTGTGGATATATTTTGTATAGGTTTAATTCACTTACGTTTATTAAAACTATAGCTTAGAATATGGCCTATCCTAGAGATTGTTTCATGTACGTTTGGTAAGACTGTGTATTCATCAGTATTGGGTAGAGCGTTCTCTGAATGTCTATTAGTTCCAGTTATTTATGGTGTTCAAATCTATTTCCTTGTTGATATACTGCTTGGTGGTTATATTCATTGTTGAATGTAGAATATTAAAGCTCACAATTATTATTGTTGAATGGTCTACTTCTCCTTTCAATTACGTGAGTGTTTGCTTGATATGTTTTGAAGCTTTATTGTTAGAAATACAATACATGCTTATAATTGATTCATATTATTATAAAATGCCCCAATAACAGTTTTTCTATTAAAATATATTTTAAGAGACATTCCAGTGCTCTTTTTGTTACACTTTGCAAGATATACATTTTTAATACTTTAAACCTCACCCTATTTGTGTCATTGAATCTAAAGTATCTCTTTTAATAAAGAAAAAGAAATTAAAGGGTTATGAATAGAGCACTGACATTTTTCTTAAATTTAAAAAGATCGTTTATTATTGTGTCTAATGATAAAGTTAGTGTAATGGTTAATACATAGTGATACACATTTGTCACCACCCACACAGCGATACAAGACAGAGTGAACCTTAATGTAAATTATGGGCTTTATATAATGACAATTTAACAATATTTGTTTATCAATTATAAAAAATGTGCCACACCAATGCAATAATAAAAGGGGAAACTGAGGGTGGGAGAAGAGGATAACTCTGTACTTTCTAAGTTTTCTGTAAACTTAAAACTTTCTCTAAAAAGTAAAGTCTGTTTATTAAAAAAAAAAGATTCCTATAAATGCCCTATATTCAATTTTGCTTCATCAGTTAACATATCTTAAGAATTTTTTAAGTCATACAGAAAGATTTATTTTTGAAAAATTATGTAATTTTCTAGCTAATGAGTCTCTCAGCATCAACAGTGATTAAACAATCTCTGAAAATCAGTGTGTCAAATCATGCTCATTAAATGGAAATATGTCCATATAAATATACATAGATATATATTTCAGAGTTGAATTAAAGTTACAGCTTAAGAAGATAACATGATTATTTCAAAGAAATTAGAAATACTAGAGAATTCTACCTCAGCTGAGAAATTGTAAAGGCTTAGGTCCTGCTTAAATATAAAGAGATATGTTCAAGCAGACTAAAAAATAAATTACAGTAATCATGGCAGATATATTTTATATTCAAGAAAAGTAAAATATTTTCTGAATACACACAATTTACATTTATTTTACACACTGGAAGTTGTTCATTGCATAGGTAATATATTTGTGTTTTAGTTGTTTTTAAGGTATATCTTTTACTCTTTGCTAATAAGATTCTAGAGCATTTTTTTCAAAACTGTTTTCCAGAAAACGCTGACCACAATAAATTTTACTAATTTTATACAAAATAAAGTGATGAAATAGATTGGTAAAATGAGTTGGAGAATCACTGAATAGCAAAATTCTCCTCTTACAGAGTTGCAGTGTGCATTAGCATTTTAAAGACTCTATGCTGTCTTGCACTACAGAAAGCTCTTTTACTTTCTTTAACTCAGCATTTCCAAACTTTTTTGACCAGATAACACTTTATTCTTTGTTTAGAGAACATTACTAACATCTCAAGGAGACTGTATGCTCCAAAGGAACTTTTAGGAACATACCAGCCTTATCCAATCTCCTAATTTTATAGTTGGGGAGATTTAAGACCCAAATCAGTTAGATCATAACCCAAGATACATTAAGTAAAATAATTATGCCAAGTCATATAGCAAACCAGTGACAAAAGTGAAACAATTCAAATCCAATTATTCACAATTTACTTCAATTTCTACTATTTCACAGTATGTTTTTTCATTATTTGAATGAATTTCCTATCCCCCAATGTAAGTAATTTGAAGGACATCTAAGTGTTGTTATTTTTACTTTAAAAGACATCTATGTGTATATTTATTCATAGATTATAAATCTCATGTGTGTATATATTTATGTCTTCATGTGTTTATTTATGTTTCCGTGAGTCTTACATGTGCATATTAACCTACATACTTAGGTTCATTTATGTATATCCTAACAAAAATTGAGAAAAACGCAGTGGAATGTACAAATTACCCTAGGTAGGGAGATCATTTTAATCTTTCTGTGTGTTGTCTAGTAGGGAAAATACATAGCTCTACTAGGTACAAAAATAGCTTCTCTGGAATGGGCTGCATTATATCATTAAAACCTTAAGATCAAAGCCTAATTCAAGAAAATTGATTCATTGATTGTATCAGACATTAATTCTATTAAATATTAATATAAACATAAAGGATAGGAAGATGGAATAAAGAAGGAGACATATAGCTAAGAATGGTATTTATCCCAAATTCAGCATTACTCAGTAAGTGGTTCTGGATATCAGATAAGATTCTTTATCTTGGTCCATTCTCAAAACATTCTTTTCTTTGTGATGGTCCTTATTTTCCTAGAAAGTATAATGTAACATACATAATTGTGTGTTACACAATAAACAGAAATTTATAGCCCAGGAGGGAAAATATCAGTCTTATTTCCTCATTCTCCTTTTGATAAAATGAAGAAGTATTTTAAATAGTGACATAATATGAAATGCTTTCCTTTCTTATGAAACGCTTTCCTTTCTTATGAAACATGTATTATTTTTACTAATAAATTTAGCATAAGCTATTTGAACATGGAAATCCTGAGTTACTAAAGTGTCTGATTGAACTTTAAATAGCATTTCATATGAATTATGATACACCCCATGTTTCTGTCCAAAGGTGAAAATCCACTTTTAGCTTGGTCCACAATGGATAAGTTATTCTTGCCAGGGAAATACATCTATAAGACTCCTATCTCTGCATAAGTATAGTGAGAATGCTAAATAGAATCATTTGGGCAAGAAATCAGACAGAAATGCTAATTATTTAAGACCATGAAAACAGAAAAGAATGTTCTTTCTTGCATAATAACTACTGCAGGAAATATTTTAGGGCCTCATTGGAGAAAACAATTGCTGTTTAAAAAAAAAAAAACAGCTGATAAAGATGATAATGTTTAAAATCTGAACACTGACATACCATATACAGAGACTGAAAAATCACTGTGCAATAAAAAAAAAAAGATTACAAGGTATATTAATTTTCTATTGCTGTATAGAAATCATCACAAACTTAGTAGCTTAAAACAAGAAAAAGTTATTATTTCAAAGTGTCAGAACGTAAGTTACTGGGTTCTCTGCTCAGGATCTCATCTGATTGAAATTATGACGTTGACCAAGGGTTGATCTCATCTGAGGCTCAGTATTCTCTTTCAAGCTTATTGGTTGTTAGCAGCATTTAGTTCTTTGTGGTTGTGGACCAAGGTCCCTATTTTTTTTGTTTGTTTGTTTGTTTGTTTTTGTTTTGTTTTGTTTTCCCCTAGTTTCCAGCCAAGGGTGTCTTTCAACTCTGTAGGCCATACTCGGGTACCAACCATAGGGCCCTCTCACAACATGGCAGCTACTTTCTTCAAACTTAGCAGGAATTTTTTTTTTATTCACTACTATGGGCCTACGTCATATAAAATGTAACATAATCACAGGATTGATTCCATCACTTTTGCTATGGTATAACCTAAGCAAGAAAACAAGTATCTCGTTATGTTCACAGATCCCATCCAGCCTCAAAGGGCATGGGAATCTTGGAGGCTATCTTAAAATTCTCACTACTACACTAGAAAATTATATTCCATTTTACAACAGGTGGGATTAAGAAAAGCATAAGAACATAGAAAAGTTTCAGTAACATTTGTACAACTTAAAGTCAGAATGGAACCAATTCTGTCATTCAAATGAAGATAATGGAAAATGTAGGTTCTCAAACTGACATTTACTTCATTCTTCATTAAAGACAACATTTCACTTGATAGGTATCTTTCCCTTTTATAAAAGTTCATATTTCTTTCAAATTCTAAATATATTAAACATTTTAATCATTCAAAAATAGATATTGATATTCCTATCAAAGGCATTTTAATATAATTTTGAATATATTATTTATAATGATTACTAAGATTGAGGTAATTATATTTATATTTCATGTTGTTAGATCAATCTTTTCTAACTGAAAATGTTGTTTCCCTAAAGTCTGACAAAAATAGTTCCTTTAGCTTGTCAAAACTTTAAAGTAGTTTTTTCCAGATAATATGCCCCTGATCTCTGTTTTCTTAGAGCATTGTTTTAGAAAATTTGCAATTGTAAATTCTCTTCTTTGACATTTAAATCTTTTACAAACCAGGCATTTTGTTCTCAAGGGCCTGGGAGCCATCCCTTTGAAAGGTACTCATTGAAGGTGATATCACCCCAACCTTCCAGTTTCTGTGGGAGTGTAGTAGCCTGGTTTTAATAATACACAACTAATAAACAAAGGTAGTCTAAACACATTAACCGCCTTCTGCCTAACTTCCTTCAGTACTTTTCCATTAGCTCATCCACTGTTTAAAAATCCTCCCACTTTTAGTTTCAGAGCAATTGAATTCAATATCTCTCCTCTCTTGCAATGCACTTGGCTGCTCTTGAATAAAGTCTTGCTTGCCATTTTTAAAAAAATATCTGGTGCAATGTCTCTTTGATAAATCTAAGTTAAAGAATCATGAAAATTTTTGTTAATGTACAAGATGAATCTTAAATGACTATTTTATTTGGGTTTTTTGATACCCATAAGATACATTATGTATATATGAAATACCCTTATAAACAGAAATAATTCAGTAAAGATTATTTGTGTCTGAGAGTGCTATATACTATACTTTTATCTATATTATTTGAACTCAAATAAATGCTTAGAAAACAGCATTTACAAAGCAGCCTCATCTCATTATTAGGCAGCCAGCCAAGAGTCTCATGGTGTAGCAAAAAACTTTGGTTTAATGGAAAGTTAGAATCTTTAACTAAGATTTACTTCATCTGCAATCATAAACTCGAAAATTCACGTTGTAGGTAGTTTCTCCTGTTGTACATTTGCTTTTCTTCGTCTTAAACATTTTAAATATGTTAGAACTTATAAACTTAATTTTTATTAATGAAAACAATGTAAAGGTCTTATGCTAATGATGTTACATGAGCACAAGTTCCGGGAGTTGTTTTTTTGAAACACAAAAGAAAAAACTTTATTACTTTGTTGCAGGTTTGCTCAACTTCAACACTTGAAGTTTTGGGCTGAATAAGTCTGTTGTGAGGGGCTGTCTTGTGCATTATAGGATGTAATTGTCTGGTCTCTTACCTCCTGTATAGTAGTAGCATACCACCCCGAGCTATGACATCCAAAACTCTTCAGACATGGTGTGGTGTCCCTGAGCTGTATATGTCCCTGAGGTGGGGGAGGAGTAAGTAGGAAAAAAAAAACAAAAAACGGTCCTTAGTTGAGAAGCACCATTTTGTTGTTAGAAGATTAGCAGATAAAGACATTGCTGCTGATCTAATGCATTTGGAATTTATCAAAGCTTTATTATGTAAATAGATAATTATTTCCCTTACATTGGAAATTACAACAGAAGCAGGGAATCATCATTTTTCATATATTCACTTGTTAGAGTAGGAGACTGGGAGACAAGGCTGAGACCAGATGCAAGGACTTGAGGATCAGGTGCAAGTGTTAAAGTAAACAACCCTCAAGCAGAAGCTAACTAGAGGGGCTGATAACCACAGGCAAGGACTAGCTTCAGCTGGCTTGTATAGCTCTCTTTGCCACCTTACAGGAACTTTGGCTAATTACAATATCATTTACATGGTGGTTTTAAAATTTCTCTACCTTTGAAATCACTGTGACAGTTCTGAAACAAGCATACAAAATATGAAAATGGGAGGGAATCTAGTTCTAGAAATTACTACCCAAATTCTGAGTAAAAGCCAACCCCTAGGCTTTGAGTATTACCCTCCACTCAATTAGTATGACTACAAAGGACCTAAAACCACTTCCTCCCAATGTGGCTGCTCTCTTTTAAGTCTGCTCACTTTTCTCCCTGGGAGTGTAATTTTGCTTTCAATAAAAAGCTGTCACTTTTTGATTTACATGATGTGTCCTGAAATTCTTTTCCCAACAAACACTTGTTTTCCAAGTTTCCCAAAACTTGGAAAAGCCTCCACTTGGAGACTGGTGGCACACTAATTGATCTCTAGGCATGCCTAGTCTAAGATGAGATATCTGACCCATTATCAAAGGTGACATGGCATTGCTATCTGTTGGGTCTCTTGGATATGCAACTTTAAGAACAACCAAAAAAAATAACTTGTCAAGCTTGTTTGACAGTCCTTGTACTGCAAATCAAACCATGCTATCCGAACAAAGGAACCAAGTTCAGAATTTGAGATTGAGATGAAGTTAAACTGGTGAAGCACAGACTATAAAATTAGTTGCTGTTTTCCTGGCCCTCTTGTCAACTGTGAAGCAGGTTCTATCAGTGGACAGCAGTGTCTTGTTATGGAATACAAAAGGAGATGAGGTATCTTCAGATCAGAGTAAGAGGACTATATCCAGGCTAGAGTAATAACATATTGGTGTTATACTACATATAAAAGATATTTGCTAAATTAAAGTATTATGTCACCTTTCAAAACCTATCCCAAATACTATTAATATCTCCTCCAGGAAATATTCTAAAATCTCAAATTTGAATACATGCTAGCTTCTATGCTATAGCACTCCTCAATCATAGCACTTATTATAATATATTGTAAAGGTGTATTTTTTATGGCTTTTTGTCACACTGGAAACAATTTTAAGAGCCAGGACTGTGGCCTACTTGACTCTATTTTCCCCAAACATAGACTGATGCCGTGTGTGTAGTCACTGTTCAAAGAATGAAGCATTTAATTAATTACATAGACTATCAAATCAAAAGTAGAACCCCATATCAAAATAATAAACTAAAGAGCATATGGAGAGGCTAAAATATAAAATTCATAAGAAAATCTAATATACTCATAACATTCAGCTGTATTTGATAAAGCTGGTATTTACTTGCTTATTCTTTTCCACAATGATTTCATAAAGTGAGGTCTCATATTTCCTTTCCTTGAGACCCATCTCTTAATTTCTCCTTGTCTAGAATCCATAAATAGAAAAAGTCAAAAAATTTCTGTGCTTTCATTCTGCTTAAGACTCTAGAATCTCATTTCCCAAATAGGAAAGCATCATCTGAGTACATCTACATGTGATGTGTTATACAACTTTATCAAGGGATTATTGCAAACTTTTATTAGCAGGGAATAAGACTCTGTAAAGTAGCAGCTAAAATAATTCTTCAAAGTACAGGTCATTATTTTTCTGCTGAAAAAAATACCCCTTTCAAATTTAAATGTTCATATTAAAAAACAAAACAAAATATTTTTGAAATATAACACATGACCATAAGAAAGTTGTTGAAGTGAGTTGTTCAGTAACAGCACTGACAGAGAAGTTTCTTTATAAATTGGTGCCAGAGATTGTAAATTTGTATTGATGCAAAACTCAGCCTACGGACTTAAAAATTTGAGACACAGACTCATAATTTATTAAAAACCCTCTTGTTCCAGGAAACATGATGAATAATCGACTCCTTAAATGCATGTGAATTATATGTAGCCCCTTTTTTAGCAGATACTTCTGCTGAATCCACATGAATGCTCCTTATGTATATTTAATAGAAAAGCAGGTTGTTTCACACAAATATTCTCTGAACAGAGATAAAATGAATAGAGCAATAACAGAATGAAAGATAGCCATCTCACAGAGTTGACTAAAAAGAGAGCTAAAATAATAAGGGAAGAACAAGATACAATGAGGGAATCTAATCAAGGCAGAGGCAATAAAAGGATAAGTTGAAAAAGCTGATGGGTATTTACGATAAAATGAAGAATAATTTCTGACTTAGTTAAGGTAAAGCAAGAAAAACATATTTAAAGTGCCAGAAACTGACTAAAAAATTTTTGCAAGAGAGGAAAGCCATTACATCCAGAACAAGCAAGCTAGGGTAGTTTTCTTCAAATATTAGGAGGCTCAGAGGAAGATATCTAGTTCTGGAGTAAAAAGATAAATGCCAACAAGAGACCAGACACCACAGATTCAAAAGAAACTCATAGTTGTTCAGTATGACAAAATATACATATCCGCTAATTGTTACCTGAAATTCCCTTTGCAAAAAATGTATCTTATACTCTCAATTGATTTTTAAATAAAGTTGAGAAGGACTTTCCAAGGAGCAGGGAGATTATGTGGATATCGAGAGTAAGATTTCATTTTTAGGGTAAAAATCCAACAAGGAGGTCTCCCATAAATCACTTGAATGAGAACAAGTATGGCCAACAGAAATTTAGCTTTTTCTCTAACAAGAAATATTATTTTCCAATAAGGAGGTTTGTTTTTTATTCCTTTTTATATTTATTATATTTCACTTTTTAAATTATATAAAATAATCTAAGGTTGAATTCTATAGTCAGTTTATTTTTTTCTAATTCCATTTTTCCCCACTATATATTTAGATTTGTGAAAGTTACAATGAGTACATATTTAGTTAATTCAAATTCCAACTCCATTATCAAGAGTATTAACTCCCTCCTGAGAGGTAACATCTGTGAATAAGGGAAATTTTATAGTCATCCTGATGTTTGGATGAGGAAAAGCCTTCTAGTATTATTCTGTCTTTGAAGCAGAGGATCGTGGTTTTGTCCACTACATTTCTAAATTTTGGTTGATCTTGTTCATGTAATATTCTGGTTTCTGCTGCCATGGTCCGAAATCAGTTATGGGTATGTTCCATTGACTATATCTTAGTAGTTTTGCCTTGCTCTCCCCAGGAACTTTAGATCCCTTTCTCCTTCTCCATATCCCCACTCACAGGGATCTGGTGAAAATTCATATTCACAAGGACCCAAGGGTGGATTCAGTTTTTGTGAATTCATAAGCCTGTGCAATTTGGAGGACTCTAAAAAATAACAAATTAATTTTGTACAAAAAGTTTAGGTGTTGAGTCTTTGAAGAAGCCCATACTATTAGGGACCCTTAAGTTGCAACTTCATTAGCTTCTTAGTATATCCAGGACCAATTACCTCACCTAGCACATTCAGTTATAAAAGACAATTTACCACAATGAAGCTTTTATTAACACATTCCCCTAACTGGCAAGCTAATGAATCTGCAGCATTAGAGTTAGTCAGAATCTGAGCTACCATTTGCATCCTCCATTGGGACATGAAGGAACTCCTGGGTCTCTTTCATAACACAGCCAGACTGTAGGTTGCCAGGAGTACTGCCTTAGTCTTTTCTATCTAGTCATATCATGGCACAGCTTCACTATTGCCAGTAATTTTGGTGTGAGTCTCATATCATGATTTTAGGAGAGATGGGAAAAAGTCCTTATATCTCCTTTCTCTATGACCTATCTAACCCCTACCACTGACAGGGTTAGGACCTAGAAGAAGGGATTGAGGTCTCACCCACACATACACACACACACAAACACACTTAAATCACCACTCCTCATGCCAAAAATTTACCTATTGTGGAATGAGTAAAAGATCCATTTTTACTGTGGCAGAAGCTTTATTTATTTTACATCTCTTTTATATGTCTTCTTTTTCATTCTCAAGGTGGTAATAATCCTGTTCCCATCCCTGGTGCAATTAAGGTACAGGGATAAGAAAGGGAACCTAGTCTCAACCCTAACGTTGTAAGATTCAATAAAAGGTATTGCCAAAAGATCTTTCTTTTTCTATATATAGAGGTTAGACTGCATCAGGAAGAAATAAAATGATGGAGATTCAGAATCATAAGAGTATTCTGTTTCGTTTTCATATATGGAGAAGGTACGTGCAATGTACAGTGGAGAAATAGTATTCAAAGATACAGAAATTAGAAGGAACCATGAAAGGAATAAACCAGGGGAAATTGGTACAAAACCCCCTTGTCCTCCAGTCACAGCAATGAGGTGAGCATGGGAGATGGTGAAGATAAATGGGAGGAAGGGCAATATGGGAGGATACAAAATTGAGATATTTCAAGATTGATGAACTATATTTTCTCTCTCCCTCTTAAGGATGGGATGTTATCTTTGAGGGAGTACATGTGCCTTTTTATAATGCCCTTTAACTGTGTTTCTATTTGATTGTAAAAATATTAAAGTTACATTTTTCAGGTTTTGACATTTTCTTGGAAATTGCAATAGAAGGAATGGAAGACAAGGTAGCATAACTTTCATTGTCATCCATTCACAAGTGATGATAAAAGACTGTAGACTGATAAGGGAGAAAACAAGTCCTGAATTGAACAAATAACAGTTTTCAAAGGAAGTCTAAATGAGGTCATAGATGAGTTTGGGTGGAAATAACATAGTGATACGTGGAAAAAATAGCTGTGATCATAGCATTAGAATAGTAATATAATTCATTCTAGTTGTCATAACATTTAATTATAGCCTTGAAGTATGGGGCCCAAGGCCAGTAGAATAAAACTGAAGGTCATTATAGTTGAGGCAGGTTAGATGAATGTAAAGATGTAATTATGTATAGGTTATCTTAATGAAAATGAATATCCTACACATGGTGATGTTAGTTTTCTATTGCTGAGTGGTAGATTATCACAAACTTTTCCACTTTGGAAAATAAAAACTATTTGTTATCTCATGCCTCTGTAGGTCAAAAATACAGGTAGGCTCAGATGACTCTCCGCTTAGAGACTCAGGAGGTTAACATTAAGGTGTTGGCTCAGCCTAGCTCTTTATAGAGATCCTGGGGATTAACTACCAAGGTAAAACCACCTGAAAGTTAAAGCTCACAGCTCTTATAAAATAATAGCACAAGAGGGAAAATAAAACAAGGTACCATCCAACATGATAAACAGAACATTATCACACATATCAGTACTAACACTGAATGTGAAAGGTCTTAATGCTCCACTTAAAAGACATAGACTGGCCAGGTGCGGTGGCTCACACCTGTAATCCTAGCACTCTGGGAGGCCGAGGCGGGTGGATCGCTCAAGGTCAGGAGTTCGAAACCAGCCTGAGCAAGAGCGAGACCCCGTTTCTACTAAAAATACAAAGAAATTAATTGGCCAACTAAAAATATATAGAAAAAATTAGCTGGGCATGGTGGCACATGCCTGTAGTCCCAGCCACTTGGGAGGCTGAGACAGAAGGAGTGCTTGAGCCCAGGAGTTTGAGGTTGCTGTGACGCCATGGCACTCACTCTAGCCCGGGCAACAGAGTAAGACTCTGTCTCAAAAAAAAAAAAAAAAAAATCCAAGTGGCAAAGCAAATCACACAGCATGAGTTCATTGATGAGAAAATTATATATGTGGGAGTCCAGGTGTGTATTTATGTGTACATGATTATATGTACATATATGTATATTTGTATACACAAATAAGTAAATGCATTTATACACATACATGTATGTACACACTTACATGTACATATATATATGTAAACTCATAGTAAAAAAAGTCTGGGAGAATATTTGCCAAAATATTAACAATAATTTCTTCTGGGAAGTGGTAATAAGAAGGAAGGGCCAAAAAGGGAATGAGGTACTTTTTATATATTAGCATCTTTTTCAATTAGAATGCATTTATATATTACATATATGAAATTTAAAACCAAGCTGAGCCTAGAACCCCTGGGAAACACAAGCTCTCATGAAGGGCAGTTGGTTGCTGCCACCCCCACCCCCACCCCATGCCAAGGAGGAACTCAGGGGCTGCTGCTCTCCTCTGCCTCCCGCTTGGCTGCCTCCGGTCGCCGCCTAAGAGCTAAGCCCCTTTACTTTCAGCCTCTAGTCCCCTCGTGGCCATAGTTCTCTGAACGTTTGTCCCCTTGAGCCACCCTTCCTCTGCTCTCCCCACAGTCTCTCTCCTCACCTCGTGCCCTTTGCCATGCTATGTTGTGGTAAAAAATCTCCCATGTCCTCAACTTCCCCACCAGGGACAAACCTAGTTCCTACATGGACCACCCAGCTCCCTCCCCTACTCTTCACAGCAGCCTTTTCAAATCTCCCTCCTTCAGCTTCCAACCCCACTATCTTCCTCCTCACTCTCAGCCAATAACTTACCTTATACGTCAAAGAAGTTCCCTCAAATGTCTGCCTCCAAAGTAACAAGCCTGCCCATATCCACAAACCCCAATCATTCTCCCCTCCTTCTTGCTACAATACAAGACTCAGATCTCTCCTGGCTAAGGCTCAGGCCTCCTCATAGACTCTGGGTCCCATCTTCTCCCACCCTCCTTCTCTGAACCTCCTCATACTCCACTCCCTAGACTGTCTCTCAGGCTTAGGCAAACAAATTCTCATATACTCTTGGTGCGGATATAACAACCAATAAACTTTTTTGGAGCCAAAGTAGCAACATGCACTGAAAATTTAAACACTCATACTTTTCACCTGGCAATTTTAAAGATGGATCCCACAGACCTACTTACATAAGCAAAAGCCAACATATATAATAGGATGGTCCCTGGAGCACTTTTTCTATTAATAAGAAAATGAACACCACTCAGTTGTTCATCAATATAAGAACAGTTAAATTAATTACAGCCAATTCTACAAAATAGAGTACTATCCCACTTTAAAAAGATGGTGTGTACATAGTATAATATATAAATCACAAAAGCAAGTTGTAAAATATTATGTATATGATACTATTTACATGTAAAAAAGAGAAAAATACACATGTACTTATTTCTATATGCATAGAAAACATCTAGAAGGAACACAGTAAACTGTCAAGGGTCGTGCTCTCTGGGATATGGAAGGAGAGATGAGGGATGGAACAGAGAACTTTTATTTTTTATAATATACACTCATACTACTTGAAGTTTCCATAATGAACAAACATAACTTTTATAATAAATAACTAGGCAAAGTAAAATAAATCTCCTTCAAAAAGCAAGAATTGAAAGACACACACACATACTCACACACATACACATACCACAGAAATTCCTATTTTCTCTGACAGCTAAACTTCTCCAAAGCAATTTATCTTCCTGAATCCGTTTCCTAACGATGCTTTTATAAAACTCAACTCCGTCCCCAAATACTCTGGTTAAACTGCCCTGGCCCCAGGACACACTAACCTCTCTCACAGGATCCCATACTGCCACTCCACCCCGCTCCATCAGCGGCTCACTCTCCCTGATTTCTGCAGCTTCCTTGTGCCTGTCTCTTGCTGTTCCTTTCCACCATCCTCCTCTCACTCTTTCTCTTGTGCCCACCCCTAATATGCTGGCATTCTTCAGGGCTAGCAATTCACACCTTGTCCTCTCCCTGGGCAATCTCTTCCACTTCAAAAGACTCATCCAATTATTCACCAAGAAATTCTGACTCTCGCCTTTCAACTCAAAAGGGCCAAACAGAGTCCAGGAGGGAGAAGACATACAACGTCCGATTAAGTCTGAGAGTGGCAGGATTCCTACACGCTATATAAAATCTGCAAAAATGTTGCACAGCAATGTTCACATATGAGTAGAAGAACCCAGCCATTTCCTTTCACTAAGTATTACATTTATTACCAGCTGCAAGTTACTTCAGCTCTCTCTGCCTTGGTTTTCTCATCTGAAAAATGGGAGGAATGGGCTCCATCTCAAGAGATGTTTGTTTTGAGAACTAATATGAGCCAACAGATGGAAAGCACTTCAATTAGCACCTGGCATACTCTCTGTAACAGTGCTGTCATTTCCTGTGATTGTCATCATCTAGCTATCACGTGTTACTGTGTTCTGCAGGAGCCAAGCTTCTTACTAATTCACTAAGTCAAGGAAAGAATACTATAATACCTAAAACTAGTGCACACAACCATCTTATTCTTTTGGTGGAAATTTTAAAAATATACATATCCCTGGCTCAATGGAGGGAGCAAGCAGGAAGCTGGCAGAGGAGGGAAAAAAATTTCAAAAGGAAGTGTTCAAAGTAATATTTTAGACTGAGATATATATAATTGACTTGGTGACTTTTTCCTGAAATAATTTCAGAGAGATACTGGAAAATACTAAAAAAAATATAAGTATCTGTTGGTCTGTTCCTGAACACAGTATGGCAAAAGCTATGAAGTCAGGCAGACCTGGGTTCAAATCCTGGTTCTACCACTTTGAAGCTGTGCGGCCTTTTCTATATCACTTCACCTCTCTGACCTTTAGTTCCTTACCCTATAGAACAAGGATGAAAAACACATGACCTGCATAGGATTCTTGTAAAGATTAAATGAGATAATGTACACAAAACACCACGCTTTGAACCTGGTATGAAGTAAGCCCTCAACCAATGGCAGTTTTTCCTCATTATTAAAATAATCACCATGTTATTTTTGAAAATAAAGATGAAGCAAAACTTACCTCAGCCACAGTGAGGACACAGTACACGGACTGATGCTCTGGGTCCACACCTTCTAATTTCATGCCAACTTTGAATCCATTTTTGTTATATGGAAAGGACTGATACTAAAATGCAAGAGGACAGCAGCTTTAGTATCTTATCCTGAAGGCCTAGTTAAAAATATGAGTAATTATCATTCCTAAAAGACTACTTAACCAAATACATAAATAAATCCTAAAACCCCTCCCCCCAAAATTAATAAATAATTCAATGGAAAAATGGATAAAAACTATAAACAGGTCAGAGGAAAATAAACTTAATGTTTTACAGCCTTTGTCTTCTACTTATTTGAAAAGAGGCTCAGCCTCACCCATAAGAGTCACACAAAGTAAAATTATACCAAGGTACATTTTACCTATCACGTTGATTAAGATAAAAAATTTTGATAGCATCATGTTGGTAAGATGCACACACACTGTTAGGAGGAACGAAACCTGGTACGACCTCTAGCAACTTCATAATATCTACTGGCGTGTGTCAATCAATAGAGAGCAACTTAAATTATTTTGGAATACACCTAAGATGGAATACCATGTGTTAGTATAAAAGAATGGTGAAGGCATTCATGAGCTGAGATGAAATCATTTCCAAACTGTCGAGTTAAACAAAAAAAGCAAAGTCCAAAACATATGTGACATATGTTGCCCTTTGGTTTAAGACAGAGAGGGGAGGATGTGTGTAAACATACATAGAATTTTCTAGGAAGGGAACACAGGAACTGGTAACAGCAATCATTTAGGAGAGGCAAATCTGATGCTTAGGGGGACAAGGCTACGAGGGACATTATATTCTTTCAGTACTGTCACATTCTGAATCACATGAATATACTGCTGATTCAAGTCATCAGCTGTATCTATACTTCTTTAAAAAATGTGAAAAACTCTATTCCATAAAAGACTCAAGTTATAGAATATAATTACACAAGTTTATACGTAATTACTATGTTTAAATTAAATATCCTTTATGTACATGTAATCATCCTGACATTTACTATTCATCACTTTTTAAAAACTCCTTCTGCTCATACATGCATAAAAAGATACCTATAGCAGGTTTATTACACACCATGATTAAAAATAACTGAATAATTTAAAGCAAGGGTCTGTAAATGGTAGTCTGTAGGTCAAATCCAGCTCACCACTGGTTTCTGTATTAATAACTAAAGTTTCCCGGAGCACGGCCACGCTCCTTCGTTTAGACGTTATCTGTGACTCTGCTTTCGAGCTACCACCACCAGGCTGAGTTGTTGCAACAGAGACCAGACGCCCTGAGACACCTAAAATATTTACTATCTAGACAGAAAAAGTTTACTGATTGCTGTTTTAGTCCAGTGACAGCAGCTCCTACTCAGAAATACACCTGTTATCTGCATTTTTAACTCATTTTAAATCACTTATGATAAAATATTTTTATGATAGCTAATATAACATAGTGACCCATTTTTAAATGTTTTGTTGTAATAGCATGTAAATCACTTTAATTCTCCCAAAGCCATAATGCTGACATGAAATTTCCTGCCCGTTTTTTATCTGCTAGTTTTTCAGTAGTAGTATCAGTATCCCTGCCAAAATTCTCGAGTGCAAACTCAGTAAATGCTGAGAGAAAAGAGCACGCGTGTGTCGGTGTGCACCCACATGTGTGGCATGGGTCGGTGTGCACACATCACTGCTGTCTTCCACACAAACACACACACACACAAAACTATGTGTCTGAGAAACGATCCCCAGTCACACTTCCTAAACAGACAGAGAGAATGACAACCCCAATGTGGATGAGTATCCCAACCCCTCTGCCCTCCCAGACCCTGTTTCTAGAGGGCCTATACCTCCTTGAACAGCTTTGCCGGCACTGCCACAGCTTTCTCCTCCTCCAGGTAGGAAGCCCAGCACCACGCCTTCTTTCCTTTAGGAGGCAAACCTGAAAGTCAAGTGAGACTAAAATGACAGAATTCCTGAATCTAAGAAATCAGTGATGCACTCTGTGAACCCTCCCTTCCCTGACTACTACTGTGCCTGGCTCTCCTCTTACTGCCACAGCTGGTATCTCTGTTGTAATCCTGGCTCCTCTTCCCAAGAAATGAAAATTAAGTAGAGACTGTGGTATACAGCCACCATCGGGAGGGTAGAAGAAAGAAGTGGAAGAACTTCAAGTAAATGAAGAAGATAAGGTAGGAAGTCAATATAGGACAATACCACAGAAGCTACAGGAAGTGAGAGCTTCTAGAAGTAGGATACTCAAAACAATTCTCCTAAGAGATCAAGAAGCTAAGGACTGAGGAAAGGCCAGAGCACTGAGTGGATGAGGATTGGGTGTTAATCTTGGAGAGGGAGAAAAAAAAAAGTGTAGCGAGAGTCAGAATTTTTAGGTGCAAAAATAATACATAAGTGATAAAAATATAGAGATAGTTAATATCAATTTTATTTTGGATTAATTTGACAAATACTGGAAATGAAGGAAAAGGGCTTGATGGGCAGCGAAGTTGGGGAAAAGGTATTTTGGGGATGAGATTGGAACAGGCAAAGGTAGAGCCCACAAAAAGGAAAAAACGGAAAACTTAAAGGAAAAAAAAAAACGACTGAAGGAAAAAGGTCCTGTAGGAGACAGGGGCCTGGAATTTCATCCAGAGTACAAAAAAAGGGGACGGGAAAGAAAGATGGCAGAAACAGATATTTTGAGGCAGAGTGCAGAGTAATTGACCAGTTTACTCCCTTTCATCTCAATGACGTAAAACAGAAGGTCGTCTCTGAAAAGATACAAAAGTTAGGTTATGCGGTTGGGGCAGGTGGGGTTACTTCCAACTCTTTCTGAGGAATTAACAGAAGGACACGTGAGGAATGCATCCAGGCACCGAGGAGGAGCAGCACTGGCTTTAAGACACTGATCTATCTGTAGGGACACTGTGACCGTGTGGGCCGCATGGGCTGTGCAGGGCGGAGGGACCTAAAACGACAGACTGGCCAGTGGCTTCTGCAGGCCAAGGGGCTAAAGCCCAGGGGAGCACTCTGGGGCCGCTATGGGAATGAACCCAAGTCCTCCACACCCCAGTTCATCCAGACAAACACTGAAGGAAGGGCCTACGGGCGGGATTCCTCATGGCCATAAAATGCTGCCTGAGGAACAACGAAAGGGGGGAAAAGTTACCATGTCAGGAGCTTGTGCTTTGAGAGGAAACATTAAAAACCTAAAAACTTGGGAAATGAATAAGAACAGATGTTTTAGTAAAGGGGCAGAAGCAGGAACCACCTACCTGACGGAAAAATAAAGACGTTCTCATGCTTACCCTGAAACCACTTGCTAGTTACGAATTTCCATTTTCCTCCTTATCTACTTCCTCAAATCCCTAATTTTTATAGGTAAAACTGAGCCAAAGAAAATCCCAAAGCAATGGTTTAACTGTCACACCGTGCATTACAATGAAGACTAAAACTTCTACCTGTGTGAAATATTTCAGTTTCAGAAGGCTACAAGTAAAACTTCTTTCATCAGCTCACCCTGCTTTAACACAGCCGAATCTCCTCGTCTTTTCCTTCGGGCCCTCTGCGAACCTCTCAGGATTCTTCCATCTTGTTTATTCTCCTACAACGAGAAAGGAAAATTATGACTTTAAAAGTTCATAAAACTGGTACCAACGAAAAGTTAGAGAGCTGTCAGAAAGCATTTTTTTGTTGTTATTGTTCTTTTCTTCAATTTCACTCTGTAACTTTTAAGGAAAAGAAGAGTATAGTTCATTTGAGAACTGTGTTGTTTTTGGCCTGAGGTCATCATAAAACAAGACCGTTTCCAAGAACTACTCACTGCAAGAGCACAGACACTGCTCCCTCCTCTGCTGCTCCTGGAGGCACCGTCCGCTCCTAGCTCCATGGCCACGCTGTCGTGGTTTTCCTCACATGCCCACCTTACCCCTCCTTCTTGGTCCCCTTCTCTTCTTTTTCTAATCACGTCCCCTGGTTTTAAAGTCATCTTACATGTCAAACACTCCCAATCCCTGTCTCCAGCCCCCTCTCCCCGACTCCCTGTGTCCACACCCAACTGCCTACTTGGGGTCTTCCCTTGGATGGCTAATAAGCATCTCAAACTCAAGGTGGCCACAGGACTCTTGATCCTCTGCTTTACCCCTGCCTTCCCATTCTCAGTAGGTGACATGATTATCCAGTTAATCGCGGAAGCCAAAAATCTAAGAGTTATCCCTGATTCTTTTCTTTCCCTCATACACTCTGACAACCCTACCTCTAACATGGATCCCAAATCCACTGACTTCTATCTTCCACAGCCCTCCTGCCTAGTCTACTGCAGTAACTCTTACCTGGTTTCCCTCATTCCACTCTTGCTCTCATCCATCAAAGCTACAGTGGTCATTTTTAAAACATACATCACTACCAAAGCATTCCCTTGCCTTCAACTTTACGATGGCTCCCATTATACTCAGAATACAATAAAAACCCACTACTCTGCTTTACCATGAAACCCTCCATGCCCTGGACCACACATACCTCCTCAGCTTCATCTACTCCACTCTCCCAGAAACCACAATGGTCAACCATATTGCCTTTCTAAATTTCTCTGAACAGAAAACGCTACACATGTTTTTACCTTTACACGTTTTACCTTTCCCCTAGAAGTCCTACTGTCCAGAGGATGCCTCACTCTAAATTTTTCACTTAGCTGGCTCCTCAATATTCAGATCACATTCGTCATGTCACCTTCTGGGGGAGGTCTCCCTGACAACTCCACTTAAAGCAGTCCTCCAATCCGAAAGCCCTATCTTAATTCTCAACATAGCACTTATCACTAGCTGGTATCTCCCCTATTCATTTTGTTCGTTTATTTTATGTCCCCCTAACAAGAACGCAATGTCTCTGAGAGGAGAGACCCCGTCTTCTCTGTCTTATTCATTCCTATATCCCCAGCTTCTAGAATAGTGATTAGCAAATAACAGTTGCTCAATATTGATCTTAAGGGAAATGCTTCCAGACCTTAAAGCTCTCTCCTCATATAGAACCATTAATATACACTTTAAGGATAATACATTTGTATTTTAATTAGCACATTTTGAATGACTTTTCCCCAAATATACCTGATATTTATGTGCCATTTTCTACCCACTCACATAGTTCTATGAGACCTGTCTTCTGCAATTTACCAAAATGGGAATGGCATTTTGCTGTCAAGAGGAATTTAAGATTCATCTACAAAACTTAAGGTTTTGCTGTGTTCTCTCACTCCAGCAATACATTTTGGAACATCCCATTTTTCCACCCTGAGGGAAGGATACCATTATTTATTATTCCTACTTTGAGATGAAGACAGCAAGGCATAGGGAGGGTAGGTAACTTGTTGATAGTAATTCAGTCTTGGAACTAGCATTTGAACTCAATTAACTGGCTGCAGAGCAGTGCTTGTGACCCATGATGCTACCCGCTTAAGAAGCATCCCTGTGCTCCTGGTGGGCGGATAAGAGATACTAACCATTTCATCATCTCTCTCTTCTCCATCCTCCTTGAGGTCAGCTTTCACAGATAATTTTGGTTTTTTCTTCCGACTACACTTAGGATCTTCTTCCTCGTTGTCTTCTCCTATGTCCCTTTCTTCCTTCTGATCTCTGCTGTGTTTATAAACCCAAAATAGTGACAGGAGACAATACCTATCAAACATCTACATGTTGATTATCAATGCAAAAGTTGTTTTTAAACAATCACCCTCCAAAGGAAAAAATATTTAACCACCAGGAGAAATTCATAGGTGTTAGAATATCATATATAAGGAATACTTAAAAACCACTATTATGTACAACATCTGTCAGGGTAGAAAATGGAAATTACCTTATATATTAATTTCAAAAGGGGACCAGCAATCTATGTGAATTAGTTCTAACAAGTTTATAATCACTGGTCTGCCACATCTGCCATCCATGCTACTAAAGGAATCAATTACTCAGAGAAATTTGTTTTTAGGGCCATTCAAAGCAAGGATCTAGCAATTATTAAGAATGACAAATCAACCAAAAAGGCTTAGTGTACCTTTGTAAAACATGAGTTGGCCAAGAAAAACAGACAATTCCCAAACCTGTGCCGATTAAAATATATGGGAAACTCCATGAGAATATAAATGTCAAGTCATTTCTTTGTATGATAGTATACAATTATATGCAAGAAAACCACCTTCGTGGTAATAAGGTGAACTTTTTCAGACAGTCCCCAAATGGGAAGGTCACATACCACTGCCAGTCACGGCTGATGTCCCTGTCTCACAACCCTCAGTCTGCACCCTGAGACCATCAACACAACTCACTACACTACCCACTATGGCCGTTTTCATTCAGTTGATTACCAGTCAATCAGTGGGAGCATTATTCCACGTGTGGAGTTTTAGGTAAGTCATCCAAGAATTTCCAAACTATAAATAAAATGGTTATTTCCATAAATCTTAGCATCATCAAAATGTATATGTAGCCCCAGAAAAATAAAAATATTCTTAGCGGGAGAGCAATCGGTTAATGTAAACACAGGGCTGATGACAGAGGCCGAGGTTGTATTGCAGGCAGAACATTGGCAGTACAACTCAGACAAGGCATGACAGAAGTCATCAGGTCCAATAAAGGGGTCAGGGTCCATGTGTCTCTAAAGGAAAAGTCCCTGGGAAAAAGATATACATAGGTGTCAGCTGTCAGAGAACACAAAACCTCTGTATTCTCAGGCACCATGACCTTGGACTCTAAAACCCATTTTATAGATGAAATGGGGCAAAAACCTACTTGTCTTTGACATGGCGAGCACAGTTCTGGCTGCAATAGTTTCCTCCAGAAAGACACTCATCTACATTGCCATACTGACAACAGTTCTCACAGAATTGAAGCCCTTCTACTTTCATTGGATCCTTCAACCTGAAAGGCATCCCAGTCTTCTCTGAAAAGACTAGAAGACGAAAAAAAAAAAAAAAATTAAACCATGACAGAAGACAGCCCAAAATACAATTAAACTTTTTCTTCTAATAATTTTGTTAGCAACACAATAAAAGAATGGTGTTTGTTGAATGAATGAATGATCAAATTATGTTGCTTAGGAGGGAGACGGGAATGGGCTTGCAGGAAATCACTCAAATAACTTACATAATGAAAAAATATTCTGCAGAAAGGATAAACAAAAGCTTATCCAAGGCTTTTTCTACAGAGTTCAAAGTAAAATGAAGTCACTAAATTCAGAAGATTTAACTGTCAACCTATAGAATCTTATTCTACATTTGCATCTTTGAGAAAATTTTAAAACAGTTATCTATGTTATTTCACATTTATAACCTTTTGATGAGTGATTCTGGTTTAACTGGCTAAATCAACATCTCTCTCTTTTACTTTTAATGTAGATCTCCTAAATCATAATTATCCAAATCATGTAGGAACTTACATTTCCTTTTGCCTGAATCATTAGACTAATCATTCATTCAGCAAACATTTTTTAGGTACCAATTTATGCTAGACACTGATAATGACAGTACAGACCTTGCCCAAGAGAGCTCACAGTCTGGAAGAGAAGACAGGCGAGAAAACTAATATTTATAATAAAATGTGATACATGCAACAACAGAAGCATGAACAAGTTCCAGAAGTAGTATAGAAGCAGTGATTCATTCAGCCTGGGGTGAAGTCAGGGAAGGATTTTCTGATATAAAGCCTCAACAGGGTTTTGAAGGCCAAGGAGGAATTTACCAACTGCACAAAAAGAGAAATGGCATTCGAGCCAGAAAAAACAGCACGAGCAAAGGCAAGAAAGCATGAATTCACATGGTGTATTGGGAAAATTACAAGTAATTCTGTGCTGCCGGCACCACCAGAACACAACATACAAAGAAGGGAACAGACACTGAGGAGACAAAGCGAGCAGGTGGATGCAGGTCACCCGGATCTTTGTACGTTCCGTTAAAGAGGCAATGAGAAATCAGTCAAGTGTCAGGTAAGCAATCTACATAAGGGCCTCTGACTTTAGGGTACAGGATAAGTTGGAAGGAGGGGAAATTAGAAGCAGAGTGACTTCTGCAAAAGTTCAGGTAAGAATTTGATAAGGACCTAAATTAAGGCAGTGGCAGTGATGATAGGCAGAAAAGGCCAGATCTGAGATATATTTAGGAAATTAAAACCAAAAGATTAAGTAAAAAGGATGTGGGGATGGGAAGAACAAATTCAGGATGACTCCTATATTTCTTGTTTGTCCACTGGGTAGATGGTGCTACCATCAACTGAAATATGGGTTGGGGAAGAAAGAGCAGGTTTGGGGGGAGGGGAAAAAGAAATAGAAAATGAATTGCATTTCAGACATGTGGGGTTTGAGGTACCTGTGGGACATCCAGGTGGAGATGTCCAGTAGGCAGGTGGAAATACGGGCCTGGAGCTCGGGGGAGAGGTCGGGGCTGGAGATATAGATTTAGGAGTCATCAGCATATAGGTGTTAGTTACAACCATCGGAGTAGATGAGAAAAAAAGTGGCAGGCTTTTGGCTAAATCACCTGTGTAGGCTACAACGTGGATTTACTTGATAAATTTCCAACTAACCTTGTGCTATTACAGATCTGGCATTAGGAAAGAAGACAGTTAACAGCTATTTTAAAACATAAAAGTTGGCCCCTATCAGTTTCATTACAGAAATTTACCTAGAACATAAGACACAAAAATCACCTGGGACTTTCAAAGTTCCACCCTATTATAAAACCTTACATATTCTTATTTCGAATCCTCCAAAAAAAAGAAAGAAAGAAAGTGCAGACGACCCTTTCTTACCTTCTTGAGCGGTTGGTACCATCCAAGTGGTGGTAGCAGTTGCTTTCTTCACATTTTCCATCTCACTCTCATCTGTAATAACTTCCAGGGCTCCAAACTCATTTACCCGAAACTAGCAACAACATGGCAAAAAGAGGCAAAATTTACAAAGGTGTTCAGGACAGTAACTATTTAATGACTGACACGTATAGTCTTTAAGCAAATTAATTATGTGTTAAAAGTCCATTTAAACAATCATACCTCGATAAGCCTTCTACCAACATTAAGACCTCTGTATTTTACTAATTTGGAGATTCAGGAAAGAGGAACGGAACAAAGCAGCAGGATTTAACAGCCCTGCCCTGTCCTCCAGAGTTGCCATCTTGCTTGGATGGCCTGTCATTTCAAACACACTTCGTTTTTTTAACTAAGATGTGGTTTTTCTTATTTCATATTTTTTGCTTTAATCAAAGAAAGTAAAAGGGGCATTACTCTTGCCCAGGAATCGGCTTGTCTCACCCAGGCTCACCTACTTCACAGAAAAGGGACATCCCTATCCCAAAAATAATGACCTGCACATCCTTCTCCTTAATAAGTTGCAAGATGTGAGCACCAAAGGCTGCAGCGTGAGCCATGTAACCCCAATGTTACACTTCCTCTTTCTCCTGCTGCTCTTTAGAATTCTGCATTATCTTCACCTCCAGTCCTCCGAACCCAGTGGAAATTTCTGTGAGAGCTACACAAGTCTATTAGCTATAGGCCAAAAAATATTATCCCTAAAAAGTAAAGGCCTTTTGATTTCATGGATATTCCCATTCCAAATATTGAAAATTTCCTCTCACCTCATGGCAAGCATAAAGTATGTTTCTACAACCGGCTGTACTGTGTGTGTGTTGAAGGCTTAACCATTACCCATGTGCGGGGGCCCTGTTCTCTCTGAAGAAGCTGGGTTTACTCTCATATTCATGAATTTCAAAAGGTTTTCCATATTCCTTCTGTTTTTCCTTAAAACAGAGAGACATTATGCATCCACTAATTTTAATAGGTGATGAACAGCTAGAAAGCTCAAAATTCGAAAGGATAAGAAAACTTTTTAGATCTTTCTCAGAAATTCTGAGCATGCAAATATGTGGTATTTAAGCAAGCCTCTCCATTTGCCAATCTGAAAAATGTATTTGGCCAGCATGCCAATGGAATTATTTATTTTACCAAACTATATCAGGCTGCAAGTCAGAAAAATCTTAAGCAAAAAGTACCAATAATTATTCTTTCCACCAGGTTAAAATAGCACCTTAAACAAATTTCTACACATAATCCACAGTTATTAAATGCTTTGTAGACCAAATGAGGTAAAATGGTTAAGGAATGTGAGAATGTTTTCTTGCTACTACATATTCCAGACACAAGTTCCCAGCGTAATATGTAAGTACTATTCTAAGTGTGTACACCTAACATGTCAGTGTAGGAAGTGGTAAAAAGTTAATTAGAAGAAAAGGAGCTAAAAATAACTTTAATTTTTTGGAAAAAAAATCTTAAACTTTTTTTAATGACCACTCTGAAAACAGAGTATTTGAAAGTAAGGCTGACAGTACCATCTACTGGGCAAGAGCAAAAAAAACAAGCTATCACGATAATTATTAATTAAGGATGTTAAAAAATATGATAGAAAATCAATTCTGAATTAAAATTTTAAAAAAATAGGCACAAGCCTGAAAATTTACTTCAGGTAAGTAATTTTACTTTCATTACATGTCACTGATGTTAATTTATGCTTTTTGACAAATATAAAATGTAAGAAATAGCATCAAACATTTACATTAAACAGAAAGTCTCCTGTGGCTTAAGTCTCCAAATTGCTATGAAACCACCTTCATTTTAACACTGAGAAAGACCACCACTGCGCTGAATCTCCAAGTAAAAATTCAGATCTATGACACCCAGAAGCTTTAGGCTCAGATACCGTCAAAGTTAAAAGATAATATTCCCACAATACAACATTTAATCTCAGTCAGCTATTCCTTCACCTAAAATTAATTGCCAGTAACTGACCTGTAGTCTAAGTACAAAGTAAAGCTGCAATGTCACTTAGAGGCACAGTTAACTCTTCTAAACCAGAGATCCATGGATGGAATTCAAGCATTTATTAATCCCATAAAATATATGCGAAATTATGGTATGTGCACACACATTGTTTTCTGGGGATAGAAGTCATAGCTTTTATCGCAGTCTCAAATAAAAAGAACCCTGAAAAAGTAAAGAACAACTGCTCTAACCAAAGTTGCTTATCTCAAAAATTAAAAACCTCAAAGCATTTTCAAAGTATCCTATCATATGCAAAAAGATATAAGGATCAAATACTTCTCTGGCTTCTCAACTTGGATTTACTGTGTCTTCCACGATATTACTATTATAAAAATGTCAAGACAACGTAGGTTGTTAAGTGCTGCTAACGTTACTGATGTCTCACAGACAGAAATTCCAGAAAGACTGATACATTTCTTAGCATTTTTTTTCCAATGAAAACACCCAGGTTCTGAAATTGGCAAAGCTTTTGTGAATGGAATGATAAAAACTTCACCTTTATTTTTTTAAATTATTAGTTCCCTTAACCTAGAAGACTAAGAATAGTATAAAAATTTGTCAAGTGGCTCTACTCTACAACCAAGAATATCAAAATTATAAACTTTACAAAGGGATTTATTAATATTAAGGAAACCAAACACATCAGCTGACATAGAACTTTTTCTGCATGTGGATATATCCAGGTCAGTCAGACAACAATCATGCCTGAAGTGTTTAAGGGGTTGCAAATGTTTTGTTTGCTTGGCTTGAACTACCTTTAATTGATTCAATTCTCCTCTTTATTTTTGCTTATAAAGGCAAAGGATCTTTTGCCTATTTTTGCCTGTCTTTAATAATACATCATCAAAAGATGCTGCTGAGGTTATTATTTTCATTTTATTACTTTCAATGCTGAGATTCGAATTCTACTTACCAGTGCATTTTAAGGGCAAGGATATTTGGTAACGGAACTGTTTTGAACATTAATCAAGACAAGGAAAAACCACATACTAAGAGTGCAGTGAATTTTACAGTTGGGTTTCTGCCTGTGCTGCAGGGTCTTGCTCATGGCTAAGCAGCAATTTTTCTTACTCGATAAGATGCTATCCTCTCAGGAGTGTATCTGCATTTTACTGAGGGACTCCGAAAGACATTATGACCCAGAGGAATAATTCTCTGAGGATAAATTTTAGGCATCATTAGAAGTACAGGTGGAGAAACTGCTCAGGCACAGGCCACCCCTACTAGGCAGCTTTCCACTGCCACTTGGTCCCCTGCCTATTCTTATAGCTGGCCAGGAGACATTAATCTACAAACACTAATTTGTGTTTTAAAAGAACAAATGAGGCAATGGTAAAATTTCCGAAGCTTGCTTAGACACAGAAGTCCTGTTAATGACTACAATGTTTTCAAGAATGTCAGTGGACACTTGCTGTCCTCCCTTAACACTCTGCACCTTCTTAGATTATTCCCTCTTCTGGAAGCCCTGCTCTTTCGTTCTCCCGTCTCTGCTCCTCAAAAGTATTCTGGAGGCTCCTACCTGAATGGTGGCATCTGAAGCTCAAATGACGTCGATTTTTCAAAATCTTCCTGGTCCCTCCCGCTGAAATAAATTTTTACCTCCTCTAAATTCCTATAACAGTTTCCCTGCATCTCTTTTGATATGAAAATGCTTTCCCTCCTTAGTATATCAGCAGTAAGAAAATCAATTTTAATATCAGGAAAGCCTGGTTTTAAGACCCAGTTCTGCCAGTAACGGACTAAAGCAAATGAATTAACCACTCTGGGCCTCCCACCTTTCCCATCTGTAAACTGACAAGAGAGACATAAATAGAAGGATTAAATAAAAGGATGCGGGTAGAATGCTCATCAGAGAGTAAGTCCTCTATTCTTACCCAAAGAAGATGTCTGTGCCCTGTTTTATATAAGCTTTAGTTGGCCCAGTGTGGAAAAGGGAAAGGGGATTCTAGCAGCAGGGAAAAGTGAAGGGGGCCCAGGGTGGTCTGAGTAGAAAACGTGAGCATCATTGAGGAATGAAATGAGATATGGCCAGAGAGAAAAGTAGGGGCCAGACCACCACAGAAACTCTTGTGGTGACGTAGGGAGCTTAAACTTTGCCATGAAAGATTCGGGCAACTGCTAAAAAATTTTAAGCAGAAGAGTGACGTAACTTGATTCAACAGCAATCATGAGACTTGCATAGAGAAAAGTTCTTTCAAAATGGCAAAACTTGAAGCATATAAAAACCTATTCCCATGATAAAAAATTGACATCTATGGATTAGTGGACTGTATTAGCTGATTCAACTTCAGCTGGTTGTCTTAGGCTACCACACTGCTAGGAAATAAATCCATATGCCTATGCCCATTAAAAAACAGAGGGCTGGTAGTGAAAATAGGCAAAGCATGATGTGCAAGAGTAAATTCCATGATTTATTCTAAGTTTTTTCCAATACCCTAATTTTGTGAAAAATCAACTTCTCAATCAACTCAGCAACTTAGATTTTAAATAAGGAGCAACTGAATTAGAAATCCCTAGTAATATAATCAACTGGCTAGTCTCTGAATCTCCTTGGATATAAAGGGTTATAAAGTAGAAAATAATTTTTAATTTTTTTTTTAAGTGAGGTATCACAGTGAGCTATGATCACACCATTGCCCTCCAGCCTGGGTGACAGAGCAAGACCTTGCCTAAAAAAAAAAAAAAAAAAAGTGAGGTATCAAACTGTCCATAGTACATGAAGTGAATTGGATATATTGCAATTACCCAGGTAATTAGATGAGTCTAAAAGTCATATCAAACAACCCACATTATAATACCCACTAAATGGCCTCATTATCTGATTACCTTAATAAAAGTAATAGGTCAATTTCTAAAATTCACAGTTTAGAAAGCCTAAAGCAATCCAGATTTCTTAGGGATGGAAACTTCACTCTATTATCAAAAGCTAACTGAACAGGAGTTACAAATTTCATCATCTGCTGGACATTAATAAAAAGCTATTGAGAAGAAAAAAGATAAAAATGCACATGAAAAATAAGGGAGAAAAGCAATAAAAAAAGGCAGTTTACATAATATATTGCAAAATCAGAAAAGATACAATGTGTTAAATGTCTTATATACCTTTTTTCCATCCTCATAATAACCTTATGACATATATTCTAATATCCCATTTTATAGATAAGGATTCCCAAACTTAGGGAATTTAAACAATTTGACAAACTCAAGTAGCTATTATGTAGTTGACAGTATCAGAGTTTGACAAACAATTTTTCTTTCTCAAAAATTTTCAGCACCCTATCTCTATCATATCTTACATATCCAGATGAACATGTGGAAGATGTTACAGCAGGTAGAAACCCTGACATTCATTTAATTCCTAACTGACTACAGAGGAAACTTGACCAAAAAGAGCTTAATTGACTTGTTCACGGTAATACAGAACTAAAACTGAAAACCCAATCTCCTCTCCAGATTCCACTATGGTAAACCCCACTGCAATATTTGTGTTACATTAAAGTCAGAGATGTTGGCATATTGTACTTAATTAAAGCTAACCCAACTAAAATCTAAGTATTTTTTCCAATGACAGGCAGACTGTTCAAATCTCACCACCAAGGATGAGCTAAGGCAGGCCCGGCTAGGATACTTGTCAAGCCATTAAAAGGGATTAGATTCCAAAAAGCCTATATGAAGAGGCAGGAATTTCCATTTAAGATAGTCCAGAATGCCAAGCATTAGAGAGGAAAACCAAGTGACAGCCTGTTTGGGAGATAGAAGTTCAAATACCGGAATGGCCAAGTGCAAACACAAAGTCTAAAGGGCCGCAGACAGGTTCAAGGTCCCAGAGACATGATCAGAGCAAAAGCAAATTAGAAATGGCGATGGGGGTGGGGTGGGGGGAGGTTTGCTTCCCAGGTGGGTGCTTGTATAACCATGTTTCATGGGGCAGCAGAGGTGGTCCTGGAAGAGGTTTAGGGGAACTGGAAATAGCGCACGGTGAGCACATGTAAAGCAGCAGACTGAAGCACTGCTCTCTGAGGAGTTCTTACCCAGACTAAAGCAGCCTGGTTTACAGGAAGGGCCTGCTTTTGAACAAGAGATTACATAAAAACCCATATTTACAGTATAAATAATTTAAAGGAGGTGAACAGTCTTGTTTATTCACTATGTTAACATTATCCAGTTTTTAAATGAGAGCATTAGGATACAAGGATGGTGACTATTCAAAGTTACAAAGCCCATTACTACAAAATCTAAGATGCTAGGTCTTCCAAGTCTGCCATTTTCACATTTATTGTCATCAAGATAGAGTCAAAACAGAGATGATCCATCTTGAAGCTATGAATCGATTTCTGCAAAATAAACATATACTGCAGAAATATTCCTTACTCCCCTAACTGAAGTGACAAAGGCTTTTGCCAATCCATCAGCATTTCAAATTGTCTCACAAGTTTATTGTACAGGTCTAAGCATTGTAGAGGTCTAGTGCTAAAAACCTACTGCATTATGATTAATGCTTTTAATTATTATTTTACATATGTATTCAATTTTAAAATAAGCACACATATATATAACTGTATGTAATAAAGAGAGCTTACCTTTAAGTCACTTCCTGGTAAGGTACCTACTCCATCTTTCCAGTCCATAACACTGAATACATCAAACTCTTGACCACTTGTGCTAGAGGCAGATTCAGTCATGATTTATTTTTTAACCTGGAAGGAAAAAAGAAGCCATATTAGTGTTCATTACTTCAATTTCCCTTAATTACGTACTTTTCTAGATCATAATATCCCATATCCCTACATTTAAAAACAACTGCTATCATTAACATTTTTCTCTCAGTATAATCCCTAGCAAATTATAGGAGAAAAATTGTTAATAAAAATTTCTAAGTTAAAAACTGTCATGATAAACTTTTGCTATTCATTAAAAAAAGGAATTCATTGATTTTTACATCATTTACTTAAAACAAAAAATCACGATACTGTACAGACAGAAATCCTTACCCTCTAAGTAGTTTTTTTTTTCTGTTTTAAGACACTGAGAAGAGAGTAAGTATGGATAAAGGATAGAAGTAATCTAAAATACTGATTAAGAAGAGGCCTTTTTGATAATAAAAAAGAAAAAAATTCAGTCCATTACTGACTGTCATCTACACTAAATTTATCAATTAAGTGTTTATTCTATCAATATAACAAACGCAAAATGTAATTGATTCTTTCAATAAATTGGTTTATGCATCAGTTAAAATATCTAGCAAATTGTCACTCTGGCAATCAGGAAAATAATCTCTAAATGTACAGTAAACATTAATAATAAAGCTCTGCTAAGATAATCAATTTATCTAGCTAAATTCTGATAATGCTTTTAATTTTGCTTTTTTAAAAGATTTGGAAACAAAACTATTTTTCATAATCACATTGTTGGTGGTAGTATTTTTTTTTTTTTTTGAGACAGAGTCTCACTTTGTTGCCCGGACTAGAGTGCCGTGGCGACAGCCTAGCTCACAGCAACCTCAAACTCCTGGGCTGAAATGATCCTTCTGCCTCAGCCTCCCGAGTAGCTGGGACTACAGGCATGTGCCACCATGCCCGGCTGATTTTTTCTATATATATTTAGTTGGCCAATTAATTTCTTTCTATTTATAGTAGAGACGGGGTCTTGCTCTTGCTCAGGCCAGTTTCGAACTCCTGACCTTGAGCAATCCGCCCGCCTCGGCCTCCCAGAGTGCTAGGATTACAGGCGTGAGCCACCGCGCCCGGCC